>WYDI02165048.1:0-38862 GCA_009867235.2 Psittacus erithacus | reverse complement strand
TTCTCAGCCTGTCTTCATACAGGAGGTGCTCCAGTCCCCTGATCATCCTCGTGGCCTCCTCTGGACTTGCTCCAACAGTTCCATGTCCTTTTTATGTTGAGGACGCCAGAACTGAACACAATACTCCAAGTGAGGTCTCAAGAGAGCAGAGTAGAGGAGCAGGATCACCTCCTGCATGACATCAGGTGAAGCTGAAGACCACCTTTGCATGGCTGAAAAATGAAAGAGGAGGTACTTTGGATTCTTACATGGCCAACAGAGCTGGTTTGCTTTTTCCTTAAAACTATGTGTAAAAAGAGAATTTTAAAAAATGCATCACATGTATTTTTTTGTCTTGAATCACAGAATTTCTCACAGATTCAATGGTATGTGAATTATGATAACAGAAAAGCAACCAAGCACATACCCATTTTCAGTGTTAAGGCTTGTGGTAATTTTTGCCTTTAAATTTACCAGTTACACTACATTATTTTTGCAGGATAGTACTTTTTTCCTAGTTCATGTATCATATCAGATTTCAGATTATCTCATGCTTATGTTGAATTAACTCATTAGACAGCTAAATGAGTCACTGTGGGATTATCTACATAGGTAATACTGATACCGTGCTGCAGGCTGAATCCAGCCCCAATTCTGTCACTATTATCCCAATGGAGCTGTATGAAATACAGTACCATTATCTGTATGCTAATCGTGTAAATCAAGATGGAAAAAAGGTAACATCAGTGTAGATGTATAGGTCATAAAAGATAAGCAATGTCTGGAGTTGGTAGGTTACTTCCACAGTTGTATAGATTGTTACTTGAAGGAGGGCTGTAGCGATGCACTCCTTGCTGACACTTGGAAAATACAGTAAATACTTTGTGGAACGCATCAACTGCTCTCAGTTTTGTGTACGACACTGAACTTCTATGAAGTGCATTATTATTAAGGATTAACTACAACATTACCTTTTAATAGGATCATAAATCTTTAATTACAGTTCAATATGGTACCAACTAAAATTGCTTTTGGAATGGAACACTTTTATTAAATGATATGAATATGAAATTTCTTTCAGAGGTAAAAAAACTTCTCAGGGAGAAGTTAAGGCATGCAAAACTCCTGCTGACTTCAAAGGATGCCAGCGTCTGCCCACTGATTAACATGGGATTTACCCAGTCTGCCATTACTGTGTTACTACTTTTAATGCCCATTAAAAGTTCAGGTCCCTCTGTGGTTGTTATATTTATAGCTGTTTTTTAAATTCACAGTGGTGTCAGCTCTAATTATGTCAGAGATCTCATCCCGGGGAAGTAGCTCGGCATGGCGTCTTTTTCTCCTGTCAAAGATCAAGGCAGTGGCAAAACAGCAGGTTGGTGGTGGGTGGTTTTAATCAAGAAACAAGAGTGTTCACTGAAACTGTATTAAAAGTACAGCTGGTATTTCCAGCCAGTTAAAACATGAATGTCCACTACTGTCATTGCAGCTGCAGTTTCTGCTCCAGCTTAGCTTTCCTGCAGTGACCTTTCCAAACATGTTTCTCCTCAGGCTCGGAGGCTGCCTGTGGCAGAAGGGCTGTGCCAAGGGAGGCAGCCTTCTGGACGAGTGATGGGGTCAAATGCTGTAGTGATGGGACAGTTTTTAAAACGTGCAGAATTGCATATTGTTGCTTGGAGGGGTATTCTAGGCATCTCCCAAAGGGAGTGTACAGTGCAGTTAAATACTTTCCTGTTAGTTTAGTCTTCAACATTTTATGTTGGTTTGTTTTTCAAACAGCAGCTGACTTTTATATGGGAACATCGTTTGGATCATACCCTTGGATTGCACCCATGAATAGAAAGGCAATAGATCCTACCCACTTCTAAGCTCTCATTCAAGGCGAAGAGGAAATCTGTGCCAAAGAGAGCGAGCTGCACTAGGAAAGTGTTCTTTGCAGCTGTGTGCTGAATGGATGTGTAAAGAGGTAATGCTTCAATTGCAAGGCAAAGGAAAAGGGAACGCTGTTTTCACAGCAGATACTTTTCAGCCCACTGATGTAAAACCTCCTTGTTTCCTTATTAGAGGATACGACGCAGACTCTTCCACACTTGCAGAGACTCTGGGCAAAGGAAATGGTCACGTGCATGTGATGGAGCTGCATCATGACAACTGCAGGTTTAAGCAGTCCTTTCTGCTCTTGGTAAGTGTAAAAAATCATTGGCAAATAAGGTTAGTGTTGGTCCTAGGGCTGTTTCACGTGCTGTCAATTAAAAGCTAAAAATCAGGTGATTTTGCAAGTGAAGGCAAATTTGCTTTTTTTGCTTAACTGACATGTTCTTACTACAAAGATTAAAACACGAAGCAAGCTACCTCTGCATCATTCCCTTTATGCCTGTCTTGACTGGCATTGCTGTCCTCATGCCTTTTTCTTTTTCAAACTGTTTTGCTTTCCTCTCAGATTTGGGGGTACCAGCGTAGTGTTTCAAAGGTAAAAGTGGAATGTGTTAGCTTTCTCTAACTTGGAAAACCATAGACAGTGAAGTGGCAGTACCATAGGCGCAAGTCAAGCTATACTCCATACCCAGAAGCTCTGCCAAGTGGAGTCAGTTTGTGCTGTAATTCACACCAGTACATCCCAGCTGGCATAGCCATTGCCAAACTTTAACTAACTTAAAGGTAATGCCAATACTAAGTCCCTACTGTGCAATCCTCCAAATACACGTAGCTATAACTTAACGCATCCCTGACTATTGTACTTGCTTCTGTCTTTCAAAAATAGCTTTTGTCTAGAAGCAGCTGTAATGTTGATATTGGTTAGCTGGCAGACTTGAAAGTTTGAATGCTTTTATTGTAATAATTCAACAGGAATTTTGCTACCCGCGGGTACTGAGTCTGACAGTGTGTGGTGAGTGTTTCTGAAATGGGTACAATGAGTAGATTATCGAGTAACATGGACTGAGAAGAATTTGTTGTAGAGTGAAACAGTAGTGAGAGTGCCCCATTTCAGGCTTTTTCAGGTTTTACTGATTCAGGCTGCCTTGCATGTACTGAGCATCCGTTTGCAATTGGGTGCATTACATGTTCTGCTAGGTGCATGTCTTCTGGGTTAGCGCTACCCAAAAAGAATGCATTTTGTGCAAGAGCCACAGTGCAGACAACCAGCAATATCACAGGGCTGGGGAGGAGGATGAAATAAAGGTTGCCTAAGATCTTGTTATCTAAACCAGCAAAGAGTACTACGCCTTAATTAAAGCATTATTGTTTATTGCATATAAAAGGAGTGGAGTTGGGTGACTGAATGGTGCATTCCCCAAAGTAGCAAATTTAGATATCTTTTAATTAGAGGGGTTTTTTTGTAAATTCGTATTTTACCTTTGGTTTTCAGTGCTTAGCTCTGCTTAACTGCAGCATTGTCTTACCAAGTTGCCAGCACACTGTAATTTTTAACACTAGCGTATGTTGGGAATACATGCAAAATGTTATAACATACTCAAGGTTTTGTAATCTATTTTCATAGCCATTCCTGTAGGCAATCCAACTTGTATTTTTGGGGGGTTTAATATACTATATGGAAAAGTATGAGTAGCTTAAAGTGACAAATAATCAGGAATGTTTACATTTTTCTTTTCCTAATATTTTGCTGGCTTATTAGAGTATGTTTACAAGTGAATGCCACAGATAATTTGACTGAAGTTGTGAAATGCTCATCTAAAAGATTTCAGATTAGCATTTTTTTGTATACCAAGCCTTTATACCAGAGTAAGTGTACTTAAATATTGCCTCAGCTTACCCTGTCTTGCTGACAGACTTTTTTTTCTAACAAATAATTATTTTAGGAGAAAAAGGAAGGAAAAAAGTGGCTGCGTTCTGATTTGTTTGATTTTTTTTGTCTAATTTTGGTGGTTTTTTTTCGGCGTGCTCCCATCTGAATGTGCTTTATAATATCAAAGAGGCGGAGAGGGCATTTCTCACTCCATTTCCTCCAGATATAATATACCGCAGGATTCTAGAAATATGTGAACTGTAGCATAGGGAAGAAGAAAGAAGTAGCGTTTCCCATGATACTGGTATTACTGGGTATACTGGGTAAAAGACTACAAACTTAAACTGCAAGCCTGGTGTTGAAGTTAGTAGTGTTCAAAATCTTTAATTAAGGAATTTGAATGGACTACACTTCTGAGTTTATTTCTTCATTAATTTTGTTTTATTCACAAGGATTAATTGTGTGGGGCAAATAAGACAAACTGTCTTGAACAGAAGGGAAAAAAAGCAGTGTGTATACAATAGATATTTGCAAAGTCAGCAGCACAGTTTCAGTGATGATTTTATCCTGGAAGCTGGCAGCTGGCATGCTGACCTCACGGACTGACAGAAAATCCACACTTAGCGCATACAGTCAACTTACAATGGAGAAAAAGTTGGCAAGGTTTGTGCTGTCCTGTGTGCGCGTGTCAGAGGGGTGACATGTCCCTGTCAGCACCTGGGAGAGCATGCCTTGTTGGAAAGGTAGCTTGCCTTCAGAGGCAGAAGTCACACACTTAGCAGTTTCATTAGAGAAAGTTGCATTTTGGCAAAGTATTTCAGGATTGTCTGAGGTGGGGTTTAAAGATTTCTTATGTATGTTCTCAGTTAAGAAGCAGCAACTATCCAAAGCTCAGGAGCTGACACAGCAGTGTGATGAAAATATAGCCAACCTTATGAAGAAATACTGTTTCATTCTTTCAACAATGAATGTAGTTGTGTTGGCAAATGATGGGCACAGACTGAGTAAGGAGTCAAAGCCATTTGAAAATAACATAAAATTATACCTGCTGTCACATCTCCTTGAGTTAGGATCTTACTGTGATTTCTAAGCTAAATCAGCATCTGCCTTGTTCGTAGCTTGATAGGAGAGCTGATAAGGGAAACCCATCATGTTTTTAGGACATGGTATTTATGGATAAGTAGTCAGTGCTGTCATTCCGTCCTCCTCCACAGCCCAGATCAGTGCTGCACTTTACCCCATTATTCACCTTGAGTATTTTGGACTTCCTAAAGGGTAACCTCTAGGTTAATCTGGGTAATCTGCAACCAGATCCTGGCCCCTAGCACCAATTAACTTCCCCTCAGTAGGTTTCACCAAGGAGGACTATTAATTAGATGTGCCTTGGTCATGTTCTAAACTGAGTAATTAAATCTTCCCTGTCTACATTACCTTTGAAGTTTCAGTTACTTAGCAGCTTTTTTTTTCCCTTCTTTACTTGATTTCCTAAATTGGTTTGCAGTATTTCTTTGCTCTCATACATGTGTCCGTGCCAGATACATCCGTATTTGAACCATGGTAATTCTGCCCCACGTGACATTTGTATAGGGCTTGCAGACATACTAGGAACCAATGAATATGTGTTTCCTTAGTGATATAACAGCGATTCATGATACATCATCCTTCACCATACTTCAAAATAAATATGCCTATGTTTTTTATAGACTTGGAAATGCAGAGAGCCACACTGTTTATGGGAGCATTGCCCTCAGTGTAGAACACCCAGAGACCTGGAGAATATCCTTCAGTTCAGAGCTTTTCCATGTCACCACCTAAATCAGCACGTGGAGGGCAGGAAACCACCGCTCTGCTAAGAGAGGCTGCAGGCCCTGGAATATTTTGTTCTGGAGCATGACACATCTTTTAGCTGCCGCAGCTCTTACCTGGCTCTTTGCTATTACTCTAAAAATAAGTTGAAGCTGTGGCTTAGGTCATGAGAGCTCTCCAGAAATATGGTTATAAATTCCAGACAGTCAAATAAAACTTCGCACATCAAATGAGAATACAGAGCAGAAAGATTTGATTTAAGGCACAGTGATCCAGGTTGATGCACTGATGTAATTTCCATCCCTCAGAAAGGTTAAAAGGAAGAAATAATAAAAAAGAATGTTGTAACTAAGCCTATCACTGAGATCTCTACCTGGGGAATATTGATTTGGTGCTATTGAGCCAGAGGAAAGGCATGGGTTCTTGCATTTATTGTAGCAGTAATAAGGTGAAGTTGTACTTCTCAATGATGTTCCGCTCCAAACACAAACACTGAATCAATATTCAGAGCTGCTGTTTCATACTGGGAAAGTCCACAGCAGGAGAAGTTTAGGAATTAATTGCTTTGCCCACATAGATTTTAAAACATACACCATGGGAATATGTTAGTTCTGTGCTTTTTACCCAGGCATTGCAAGAGGGCTCTTGGACTTTGATGTGCTCAGGTTTTGTATTTTGCTTGTATGGTAGTTCAGATGCTGCTGTGGGATTACCTCTGCTGGTAACCTAACAGTAATCTGGATACTGAATTTTCATGTAGCAGTACAAGACTTTTTAAGTACAACATTCCCCCTACAAAGCATCAGTTCTGCCAGCAGCAGCAGGCAGCTGAGGCAGGTCTGCCACAGCCTGACAACAGTAAGGAGGGGCTGAGACCTTCCCTTATGTTGTTAACTTCCATTGCTTGGTAATGGTAAGGTGGAGATGGGCCAGAGAAAGGAAAATGGAGAGATGACATGGAAGGGAAGGTAAAGAGAACAGGCATCAGAGCAGGAGAAATTACTGTGTTTGCCTTGGGACCTGCTTTTGCTGCCTGGTAAAGCAATACATAAAATTAACTATTTTTATAATTAAAATAATAATGCTAGAGCTTGTTCAATAAAATGCCTTCTCATGTCTGGAATAGCATTCAAATCCAAGCTTGTTTTCAGTAGAGATGCAACGCAAATTTTGGGTGCAGTATAAGTCCTTGTGCAACCACGTATATAGGTTAGATGGAGTGATTCAAGTGTAATGCTGTGTTTGGTGAACGTAATACTGACTTCTTCCTTTGCCCCATCTTTCCCTCTCCTGGCAGACTTAAGCAGGAAAAGGCATTGTGTGGATAAGAGTGTCAATGTACTCTTAACATCACAGTTTATGGCTATTGGCGTAATGTTTATAGAGAGCACAAGATGAACTAGAAAGCAGGGCAACACCATTGGCCTTGCTGCTGTTCAGAGTCCAGTAAAGCTCTATCCGTAATGGGGGAAACTGTTCAGAAATAGAAGTGAGTCTGATTTCCCTGCTGCCTGGCACTGATAGTGGTCATTTACTCTTGGGGTGTTGTATGTAAGGAATTATTTTTTTTGAATGTGCTCTATATCCATGTCGGTGCTGTTAATGAGTGTTGTCAGGGGCTGACTGTGGGACTGCAGTGATAGTCTTTCTCTTGCCACCTCTTGCATTTCTCGGTGTCATTTCATCACAGCCAATATCCACCTGTTGAGGACATCTCTTCTAGACACTGTGAAGGCTGGAAGGCAGTGTGAGTTTTTGTACATGGTGACCTAAGAATTAGTGGTTTAGGGTACAAATGAATCGTGTACGAGCCGTTCCGCAGTTACCATTCACACAGACCCTTACTGTGTGGACACAGAAATGCTGAATTTTTCTGTGCACAGGGTTTTGCTCTACTTCTAAAAAGCACGCTGCAGACATCACCCCAGCCACGAGTGCAAAATGGCCGGTCATTACAAATGCTTCCATAGCCGCTTCTCATACTTGCTTTTCCCACTGTACAAAACTTAATTTTCCTTAATGTCACTCTGTTGGTACATTATAGCTGCATTTCTCATGCTCTTAGCAAGACCTCTGCTGACCCCTCTTTGGGGTAGCACAAATCATGTCATTCCCTTTACCAGTGAACACAGCATCCCCTGTCATTTCATCACTCAGTGCTCTGGTACTGCTACATTAGCAGCACTTCAGTGTTTGGATGGGTGTAGCATCTTACAAGTTTTAAAAACATTTTAAAGGACCGAACTTACAAGTAACATCCCTCCTATTATATTCACAAGCCTTTACTCAGACTTTATGATGGACCTCAGAGACCTCAGAGCAGCTCTTATGCAGAAGTCTAAACAGAGCAAATGGGGCAGAAGAGATTAATTCTTGCAGTGAATTCTTACAGTGAATGAGTATTAGGGGAGATATGGCATGGGAGAGAAAAAACATTTGTTGATATTCTGCTTCCTATAGCTTTTCCTTTCAGCTCACATTACTGCATTGAAATGAATCTGCTAACTCCTGTGATTTACAGTTATTCTGGGTTTTTTCATTGGCTGCAGTAGTTTCTCATGCATGACAGCTGAGTCTCCTATGCCATCAGCAGTGAACATAAAAAAATGGGTTGTTCTTCATGTATTTACTCAGAAATCAATATTTTTTAATACAGAAGAAAGCATTAAAGCTTTTGTCTTAATCCTCACCTGTCATGAACTGTAGCATTTTTGTCTTCTATAGGGCAAAAATACTTGGTTTGATGAAAAGTTCTTTGGTATCTGGCAAAGGTATTCCAGAGGAGTGTCCAGTCTTGTCATAAAGAAGTAAAAGCAGACTGTTGGTAGACTCTTAGCAGCATCCCCATGTGCATGTCACCATTAGTAAACAATCAGTCTGTCTTCAAGCCATTTGTTATCTTTGGACAATTCTTTCTTTGTTACAGAGCTCTTAATAACCAGTATTTTCTTTCATTCATCAATACATCAATGAAATGATGTAATTCAATATATGAATAAAATATAATCAATTCAATATAATAAGATAATTAATACAATACTATAATACATATAATGTAATAATATACTAATAAAATAATATAATTCAATATATGAAGGGAATATAATGAAATTATGTAATTCAATGAATTGATGAAATTCAGTACATCAGTGAAATTTCTTTTCAACATCTCATTCCCCACTCTTCGCCTCCCCTGCAAAAAGAGCCGGTCACATTTCTTGGGGAGCTAAATAGGGCAAACACAGTTCTTCTTCAGTCTGGGATTTCCCAAACTGTAAATCACACCTGACACAATGCTCCCCATTCAGCCTCCCTTGCTGCTCTTCTCTCGTGTCATTTCACAAGCACCAACAGCATAGGGGGGCTTGCACTCCTGCTTTGTTTTGTTTGAGGCCTTGTACAAAGCTGACATGGCTTTCAAAAGTCACTTGCACCCATTTAAAACAAAGGCAGAAGCTCATCTCTTTGATGTTGTGGTGGGTTGCAAAATTCACATACTTATTTTACTGGATACAGAGCAGTGGGAAACCTGACTGAGGAGGTTCCCGCAGCTCCGGTAGGGAGAAGGCTAAGGTGCATATGTATATAGGCCTGCCACAGATCTGAGGAAAACACTTCAGTGCCAGTTAAAGTCGGTTATCATTGTGTTCATAGCAAAGATGTTAGACTTAAGCTACAAAAATTCAAATGGAGTTCGGTAATGCCCTAAGGAGAGTTTAGGAAGGTTTATGTAGGAATTTTTAGCTATTCTTCAAAGCTGTGGAATGTAAAGAGAACCTAGTATTCAAATGTAGGCTTTTGGCTTAGGTTTAACTATAATATGCACAGAGCTCTCTTGTCCCAGCCTCCTCCCAGCCTTCACCACATTTTACTTTTCTTATGCCACCCACATGAAATCGCTTCCATTACAATAAACAGTTCACTTAAAAATGCCAACTGTGGAAATGGAATACCCCTTTATTGCTCTAATATGACATTCCATTATAGATATGAAATTAATGCTGTCAATGATACTAAAGCACAAACCAAGGAAAAAAAATGGGCTTTGATTTTGGATCTTGCTCACACTAGACCCAAACAGGAGTTTGTTCCACATGAACCGCATGCTGTCAGGTTGACCAAGCCTATCAAGGCAAAAATCAATACCAAACAAAACTCAGGTGGGCTTTTTATACAATATTTTGTTTACCTTACCTATTATATGTTCAGTTTCCAAGCACTTCTTCCTAAATAGTTTTTATTTTATTCCTCATTCTGCATTGCGCACTTCCGATTTTTTTGGTTACCCTTGTATAAATCTGTATCCATTTGACTTCAGTGGGAAATGCTCCCAGTACTGTTGCACTTACATAGTTTATTACAACTTTACATCAAGTCCCCAGCAAATTACATGAAGCCAACCCAACAGTTCTTGGAAAACAATTCAACACACTTGTTTTTTTGAAGTTATCTGAAGGCCCAAATACTGGAGTAGATGTAGCATGGGGAAGATCCAACGTGGAAACTAACTGCCTTTAGAAACAATGCTAGATAATTCCTTCTCTGTGGTTGGGGGGTATTTGACAAGGAAATCACTGTAAATGTAAAACCAACTCTGTAAATGTGGTTGTACCCAGAATAGTTTATAATATACTAGAATAATACCTGGTCAGATGCCTACCTGTCAGCAAAATAAACACCCTTTGAAACAGGAATTGCTTGAAATAGGCAGCATAGGAAACTGATAAGAAAAGTTTTAAAAGCTTAGGAGAGAACAAAATTGATTCTGTAGAAAACAATAGGGTCAAACCTTTAAAAATGCTGATCACCTAAGACAAAAAACCATTGCAGAGAAGTGTTGATTTTGCTTTTAGGAAGACCTGCATGTGTCTCTGACATGCTGCCTACCAGCTCTCTGCTTCTCACCTCCCCAGGCTGCTGGCACAGTGGTAGGAGCCAGCAGAAGGGAAGGTTTGATAACTGAATACCTGAACATCTGCTACCCGTGATGGTTGGCTTGGGGTATGTAGTGTGTGGGAATGTATCCTTGTTGTCAGATTGCTGCCTCCAGCAGGGAATTAGACTTGGCTGGGAGATGCTTTTTGCTCTGTAAAACTCTTCTAGTTAGTTTGAACAGCAAATTAACCACAGATATTTTCAAAATGTTGAAATAAATTAATCCTGATTATTTTATTTTATTGTCTTTAGGACCATGTTAGCATGGACTTTGCCTAAAAGAAAATTCCGCATGTTCTTCCCTTAATAATTCTTCTAACTTCTAATTAATTCTGCATTTTCTGAGATGTACTTTCCAGAAAAGCCGTTGCCTCTGATTTCTATCAGTTGTTCATTTCTGCTCCTTCTTGAGATTTCTCACACCTGATTCATGAATCCTTTAAGAGTCTTCCCTTTGAAAAGCCACCCCACAGCTTTGTCAATTATTATCCAGCATTAGTGCTTGCAAGTAGAACTTGTGACTCTCCTGAGCAATTAACCTGGCAGTTATCAATAGCAAACACCATGCACTGTAACAAAACACCACCGAGCTGCGAGCCATGAGGCGATGGATTGTACAATACAGCTAATGAAAAATGTAATTGTGATATGTTTAGCCCATCTGACTTCTTTGAACCCTTGGCAAGTGACACGCTTAAGTAATGGGTTTAAGAATGCTCAGTTTCCCACCTTCCTGTGTGCTAGGTGCCGTGGAAAAGCACTAATGACTTTATATGTGTAGGAGTGCATGTATGTTTAAACAGGGAATGGCAAGCAGACTGTAACATCGTTCGCTGTGCCTGGGTTTCTCTAAAGTATGTGAATCAGCAGATGCAAATAGAGGACTTTTAAATCAAAATCAAACTTGAACAATAAGTTACAGTTATTTTACAGATAATCCTTACATGGATAAAATGACGTTTGTGCTCAGACTTGCTGCTTGGAGCCTACTGCTCCATTTCATGAAGCAGGCTTACTGGATTCATAGACTCCTAACCACTGTGCCCAATCTGCACTTTGCTTTGTGAGCTCGCCTAGCACAAGATGTGCCCAAGTTACTGCAGACACAAGGCAGGCAACACTAACACATCGCTTTAGGTACTTACGGTGCAGGAGCTGGTCTTAAGAGGGTTCAGTGCCACAATGCAACACCTGCCTGCATTGCAATACCGTGCCAGTACAGCCATCTCTTATTGTATTTCTTTAACGAATTGCCTCTGGGTTCCCCCTTCCTCCCATCCCAGTGTGATTTCTCTGAAATCAGGAGTCTTACTGTGGCTCACCAAGTTCTCTGCCTGGGCTTGGCAGGGCATGTGCTGCATTGTAGAAGGGAATCACAGACCCTAACCCAATGAACTCAGTAGTGAAGCATGCCAAGACTTTACATCTGTACTGTGATATGTATGTATGAGCCACATCACTCTTTACAGCAGATGACATTGTTTTGCACCTTTTAATTAATTGATAGGAAATTCTTTTAGTGTGTCATGAAAAGTTACTTTGTAATCGAATGCAAATAGTACCCTTGGCAATTGTTTTCTACTACCTATCCCATTGAAGATTAGTTAATTATCTGATTTAACACCAGTTCCTTATGGTGGCAGTTGACAGAGACATGTGCTGGACATCTGAGACTGGTCTAGGGTTCTGAAACTGCCCAACATCTCAAAATGTGATCTGACTTGGTTGTGCTAAAGAACATCTGAAGGTTATTATAACTTGTATAAGTTACAGAAAAACCTGCATTTAGTACTGTACGATATGCTTTGTGAAGTGTAACAGTTATACATTAGCTTTATGAAATTGAAGACTTCCTGCATATTACATTAATACCAGTTAATAGGGAATTAGTGCCACCTAATGTAAAAATGTGACCCAAGTGTCTCTGACAGTATAAGGGAAGGCTTTCTCATTCTTTCTCTTCCGTTTGCAATAAACATTAGTGAAATAAAAATAACCATGGATTATGGAGCTGTTAAATATTATATATTCTTATGCTATTAAATATAGATTATTCACCTTTGATTAGCAACAAATATTCTATTTAATTCTGAGAAATTGACTGTTTTATAACACTCTAAAGGATTCGTCATGGTAATGGAATACTTCCCTGTCTCAGTCTTGTGTAAACTCTAATTATTGTGGCCCCAGTTCTTCAAATACACAGTTGCACTCAGGTGGGGAGAATTAAGTGCATACATAAATGTTAATGTGAGCAGAAGCAAGGTCTTTGCGTAGCCTTTTACTAAAAGTACAAGTCTGAATTCCAGAGATCATTCCATCTCTCTGGCTGTTCTATAGGAGAAAAATAGTCCTTTAATAAAGATTAGTGAGAGCAAAGATAAATACAGAGAAGGAGTGCTCTGGTTCCCCAGTACCTATTAGGTACAGGTAGATACCTGTTAGGTATCTTCTGTCTGAACCAGATTTGCCAAAAGAAAGAGCAAAGAGAAAGGAATCAGTAATTAAACCCAGAGCCCTTTTCCCATTCTCACACAGCAGCCTTCTTTCATGTTGGCTGCAAGCATCCTTCACCTTTCAGTCACTACTGGGACTGAGGTGTACGGCAATGACAGAACGTTGAACACTTAATCCAACCTGTGGGCTTGCACTTGTGAGTCCCATTCAGGGCAGCGCTCCCGGTGTCTGTGGAGAAGGCAGAACTCTGTTCAGCATCTAGATAGAAATGTCTATACTAGGAAGATGCAGTACATAGAGCACCATGCCTTCTGTCTATAACAAATATATAATTGATACGAGGATGATGCTTGCTGAGATTTAGTTACATGAATCACCCCTGCCCAAAGATGATTTGACATTAACACAGTAGCTTTCATAAAGTAACAGATACATACTGGAGTATATAGAGTGATGTAAGTAAGAAAGCAGTGAGCAGTCTAGGACCTGAGTCACGAAGCTCCTGTTAAAGGCCTAGTTAAAGGTTTTGCTGAGAAAACTTCATCTTTTCAACTAGTTTTAATGTCAACATATGCTGAAGCACTAGTATTACGTTTGATATTTTAGAAATGGTGCATTTGCACAAAAGTTGCCTTAGACATAGCCACTGTTAATCACAATCAGCCTTCAAATGTTTGAACTGGGATGTGTCTGGGTATTGATGAAGGAAAGGCAGCTCCTGGCAAGTACTTTGGTTTATAGAAAAAATGATGAGTGCCTGACACCTTGAAGAGTCAGAATGAAGTATCATGAATGATACTGTAGGAGCTTTTGAAAGTATTTAGGACATAATGCTATAACCACTTTCCAGGTGGGCAGACAAGCAACTACATGGGTTATGTTGCATGATTGTTAGTATTGTCATGAATGAGGTAAGGAAAAAGTGCCCTTTCTTAGCTATGCTGCTTTATTCAGTAATTATAGTGAATGTCTGATAATCCATGCAATTAATGCATGCAACTTTAAGAGAATTAGGGCCCAAACCCCCACCATCTCTGTGTCAAATGTGAATTAGGTGATACCCACCGTTTGGTTGCACTAAGCATTTATAGTACTATACTTCATTTTTCTTAGAATAAAACCTGAAATTTATGAAAATGATAAAATTAATTAACTAAATCTTAAAAAAACCAACCTGCAACTTGACTCATTGAACTTGACTTTGTGAACCGCTGGAAAGACAGCTGTCAGTCTGAGTCAGAAACTATGAGTGTTGGGAGGGTTTTTACAGTAAATAATTTCTGCACAGTCCAGATGTTTTAACCAAAATACAATACTTAAGAAGAAATGCAGCTGGGTGAGTTGTTTTGACTCAGACAGCATGGAAAGACTGTTGTTATAAAACTCACACTCAAAATCGAATTGTAAAAGAGCTAATTTGTGTCATGCACTCATTTCTTTTTATTAAGGCTGCAATGTAGCTCAGATTTTGTTACTACAATGTAAACGAAAAACGTGTTTGTAGCTGCTCTTATATCAGGAAGTTACGTATTTAAAGCATGAATTGTGTTTTCAGGAGTACTGCTCTTTCTAATGCACAGCAAGCGCATGCTGGAAAAAACAACACAAAGTCGCACGCTCTGGCTTTTGAGGTAGTTGCATGAGTCTAATTGTAAAAGGTTTGCCCATTTCAGAGATAGACATAAATGGAAAGCTGAGATGCTTCTCCTGAGCTAATAGACTATAATGTTGAAACTGTCTTCTGGGTGCTAAATGATGACATGATTCTCCCTAAAATTTGTCATTTCCTCTTTCTAAAGCATACAATCTCATGCAGATACAGTGTCTCTTTAGCTTGTAGCGTCTACCCTGCCACTGTGGAGGAGATCTTCAGATCCAGCACAGCTTCTCCAGGCAGTCCAGTTCTCTGCTTTGATTTCTGTAGCTCGTCTAGATTTAATTAGAAGATTATGCACCATATGTTCTTCAGGACAGGGATGAATGTGAAGGGACCTGTACTACCCTTCCTTTTGGTCTGGTGGCCTGCTTAGCAGTAGCTACAAAGCTAGAAAAGTGAGCATTAGCCTGCTCACATATACACCCAAAAGCTGCCTGAGAGGGTGTTTGCCCAGAACTGGTGGAGTAGCTGAGGAAGGTGACCATCAGCTGGGTTAAATTATAAAGAGACTTTGGAAAAAAGCAGAAGCCAGCTTCAAAAGGAGTGATAATCACACGAAGTGTGTTTGGGGCTGGCAGCCAGGGAGGGCCAGGGGCTGACTGCAGTCCTCCCAGCCAAGGCATGGGGGCTTGTGTGCACGCAGGTGCTGTGTCTTAGAGGTGGCAGGGGTCTGCAAGGACATACTAGCACTTTGCAAGTGTCTAGTGTTGTGATGAATCTCCTCTATCACTGGTATTGATCCTGAACATATAGGTCGCAGAGTAGCAGTTATTTAGGTGCCATCTATAAATCAATAAACCGTTTGATCTTGATTTGATTTAAACCACCTAAACTGAGGAGATGATTTCCCTGTAACAACTGCGTATTTCAGTGGGATGTTTTGGGCTTTGGCAATTTCTGCTCCCATGTACAAGAGATTTCTTTTTCTTTCCTGTAGCTTTTACCCCTTCCCCTGCCCCTGATTTCTGTATTTCACAGAGATGTCAGAAAATTAACTCTTAGTGGGGCCGGGAGGGTTTGTTTTCATTTTCCCCTTATCATGATTTTGTGCGTGAATTAAATGCAGAGAGAAGGAATTGACAAGTGGCCGTCTTACTAAGATAATTTTTATGATTATAACTTATATTCACCAGATCCTATAAAATGGGAAGAAGGCTTGACTACAGCCAGGAGAGCTCAGGAGTCTAGATTTCTGTGTGATCTCGTACCCTTCTCTCAGTACATTTAAATTCAGTTAGAACACTGAGACATATTCTACACTTCAGCTGTGACTTCTAAGTTGAAAAAACAGAGTGGAACCCCCTTCTAGGGGAATTTGTTTTTAAGTAAGTAAGGGTGCAGAAAGTCACTGCAGTTTTCCTTGCCTGTGATCTCTTACTTCAGCAAGGACAATGAATACCTTTTTCTCCAAGGAGGTTGGTTTGTCTGTTTCCTAAGACATTTCGTTGAAATGCCTTCCATTAAAAAGAAGAGAGCATTTTAGCATATATCAGATTTACTGGAAGATTCATACTAAGCCACAAAATAGTTCTCCACGCTCTCATGATCAAACTGATGAGTGAAATTGGTCCATGCATACAGCAGCAGTGCAGGGTTTATTGCATCTCTCAAGTCCCAGTTATGCTTTCAGAAGAGTGCACTGGCATTATGAAGGCAAATTTGCGTGCAGATGCATTGCACTCAGTAGGATCCATTTATCCTACATGGTGAGCTTTACCTGAGGTTTCTAAGCTTGCCTTTTCCTAACAGTCAAAGTCTTGATAAACAAAATCCTTCTTTTTGAGATTTTTCTGGGATGTTATGTTTATAAGGAGGTGTCAGAGGTATCTGTGCAATGTGCTGCAGGATGCTGCATAGTCTATATTTTTCCTATTTTGTAATAGAATTTCTGCATTTCTGGCACTTTGAAAATCCACTTTTTGGGACAGCCATATGTTCAAGGCAAGGAGGATTTTTTCTGCCATATATGCATTCTCTGGCATTAAGGGGTGTTGCCTTGCAGGAACAAACCCTCTTCCTCTATACAGGGTGGTGAAAAAAAATAACAGGTGTCTTTAGTGGTGATAGATGCCAATACGTTGAAGCTCAAAGAAAATTAAAATCAAATTGAAATGTCTACCATGTTTAGAGCATTGTGCAAGTCATCCTGCTTCGCAGCACTGTGATTGAAAGATGCTGATCCACCCGATCTGCTCCTAGTTGATGAGTACTGGTGAAAATTGACCCCCTGAACAGTTTTCAAAAAGTATAGGGGGAAATGTATTTGCTCTCCTTTCAGTTGCTAAAGACAAGGTTATAGTGATAAAGGAGAAATAATGAAAGCAGAGGAAAAGGTAACAAGAGCTGATGCTACTCCTTTTTTCTGACCTTTCTGCACAGCTAGATAATGTGAGATAAATCAGGTGTAGTGACTGAGCGGAACTTGCTGCAGCCACAGCCTCAGGGTATGGTGTGTTGGGTGGCAAAGAAGGCCAGGGCACTCCTGCCCAAACAGGCCTCCTGTTGGGCCACAAACACAGTGTGTGATGCCCTCGGCTGGGCCAGCACAGTACTTCAAGGACCACTTTGTGAACCACAGTCAGGGGCTTATCTGTCTTAAATGGGGGTTTGTGACTTTGAGGCTTTATCTGCACACATCTAGTCAAGGTGTACCATATAACTGAGAGGATCCCATTTATTTTGGGTATGTTATAGGATATTTATGCTCCTTCTCAAATATCCTGTTGTATTAATCCCAAAGCAGCATCCTGTATAGCCAATCCTGAATAATATTTTTGTATGCATTTCATCGTTAGATTTATATGGTTGCATAACACAGCACCAGCTGATATTTTCAATATCAGGGTCTGCATTTTCAATTAATTTTCTTAATGTAAAAATCATGGTTGTCTATTTCTAAATGCATACACCAAACCAATGGAAAGAAACACAAAATCATATCTGTGTCAGAATAGTCATTGCTCTGGACTTCCTTTCCATTAAAAAAGGCTACCACCTTTTGCACGTACCTTTCTGGTCATGCATGATTTAGTAAAAAGCTAGCATGTATACCATAAGCTACCAATAGAAGCAGTATTGATCACGTTTACATCCCGTGTTTTTCATGAAGTGACACATGCCATAACTTAATTTCAGTGCAGAATACAGTAAGTTTTCTTTTCTTCTGCTGTTGCTTTTTATCTCAGATGAGTCTGCAGGAAGGTGTATTATATGTTTTCTGATGGCAGTAAAATTGAATCAAATACTTGATTCCAGTATGGATTTCCTGCTATATATTAAGAATTAAGCAGGGAGCTGGTTGTAGCAGATTTGTTTGTCAGAGCGATATCTTTAACGACACACGTCACTGTGTGATTCATTTTTATTATTAGTTATGTATCCTCCACTGCATAATCTTTCCAGGGAGACAGCTAACATGGTTTGAATGTACTCATAGGCATCACATTCCATTTCCATTCATTCTTCCATCTGTTTGTTAACCTCAAATTTGTTTCAGTCCGTATCAGCAGATACAGTGCTGTCATTCTAACACTTACATTATGTCATTCATTGTTTCTTTTCTGGAACTGAATTTTGGTTTTTTGCTGGAAAACGCCATAAATTCAGAAAGAGTTTGGAAAAAATCTTTGGTAGTAACTACCCGTAGTTACATTTTGTGACCATGTCACACTAGAGCCAGCGTCTGTTCATATGTTCTTGAGAACAAAGCAGGTACTGAGAACATCATCACTGATTTATAGGTTGAGCCTGAGTGGTTTCTAGGCAGTGTCCTAAACTTGAGAGCTGCTTTTTGGACTACATGACAAAACAAAGGGCATTTAAGGAAGGAGCCTGAAGGAAGATACTGCTACTCTAGGCATTATTGGAGTTGTTTATTTAAGTCTCAAATCAGGAAAAGACTGAAAAGCATGTGTTTTATCAGTCCCACCAGTACAAACCAAAGCGTTTAGGGTCATTCAAGCCTCAAAGCATCCTTTCTGGAGCTGATCCGTTATTCTAATGGACACAGCAGCTCCTAGGAGTGAAAAAATGTGACTGGAGAAATGGCATTGCATTGTAAGAAGCACCCCTGATTTAACTGTCCTGGTGCAAAGCAACACTGCCCCAAACAGACAGACTCAGTCCATGAGCATTAGATGCTGCTTCTTCACTGATTTCAGCCATGCATGACTGGAAAGATGTACCTTTCTAAAAAGCCATTCTGACACAGATACGTACATATCTATGTATACATCTTAGAGAAAAGGCACCCCAAGGAACTAATGTAAAAGTTGTGATCTTAGGACTATATACACAGGAGGAAGGCTTACCATAGGAGCTTTGTGCTTTGAGAAAGTTTGTTCTTTTGTTGCTGTAGGCATTGCTGACTGAACTATTTGCACTGAACAACAGCAAGACTTCAGAAAGATTGCTAGATATAAAAGCAGATATTATGTTGTCATGTTGTGGAAAATCTGGCTTCTAACCTGCACAATGCAATGAGGATCTAGGGGTGTACAATGCTGCGAAAGTGACTTAAAATCTAATCCTATGCCTACTACCAGCAAAGAGTTTCTACCCCATGACTAATAGTGAGTTGGAGGAGATGTGATTAAAACTTGGAGCCCTCCAGTTCAAATTGACCTTGTCGTCTTGATAACTGCAAGTCAGATAACCTTTGACCAGGCCCTTCTTTTGTTGTTGTTGATTTTGAAAAGAGCTGTATCTTAAGCAACCATGAAATACATATATCATTTTCAGAGCAGTGTGGGCCTTACAAAGCTTGCATCCAGTGCTACAAAGAGAGGGAAAAGAAAGTACATGCAAAAAATGTGGTCTGTTTGTTGGAGCCCCGCTTAGCAGACCCTCCAGTACCACCTGAAAAATGTTTTCTGTGTAACAGAGCAATGGCCAAATGAAACACTGGAATGCCAAAACCCCTTAAGAAAATAGCATTTGCTGTTTCCTCTTTGCTCTCTTCAAATCAGTTGTAGACACCATGTTATAAAAGCAGGCAAAAGGGAACAAAGAAGGGAAACTGGTATAAAAGAGACTCCTTTTGCAAATTTTGTTTTGGAGAGCTCTGACCAAGCAGGTGCTGTTGTTGACAATGGTGGACTGTGAAAGAGCCATAGCTGAGTACCCATACCACTGTGACCTACAGCCATTAACACAAAATGTAGCTGGAAGGATTATTCTCATGTTACTAGTAAATTGTTGTTGGATTACTTTACTGGATGCCCAGCTGTGATTTTATAATGTGCAATTATATTGTGTTAAGTAAGTGAGGTTTCCAGGAAATGGTAGCATTGGTAGGGTGTTTATACTCGGGGAGCATGAACTTCACTTTGGCTATAAACACAGCAACCCTGGAATCAGACCCCTGGCAACAAAAATTGCTGGGCGGACAGGGGAGTTGAATGTGAATAAGCAATGTGTTGCAGGTATGGTAACTGGTAGTGTCAGGATGCAGAGGACCTGCTTATTGCCAGGATGGAGGGTATCTGCCCCAGACGGAACAAGAGACAGATCTCTGCATCCAGACTCTGGCTCACCCTGGACTTCCAGTAAATGCACCAGCTTCTTTCAAAAAGGTATTGCCAGAGAGAACCCCTACTCTCGCTCCTCTCCTCTCCTGCTTAAGCACATGCAATAAGACAAGCTCTGCTCTGGTCCTCACTCTTCAAATGCAGGAATATAAAGTTAGATAAGACACTTGCCCAGTTTGGCCCTGTGGGCAGAACGGTTTGCAGTGAGCATGTTCCCAGGAACAAGAGGAGTTTTCATGAAGTCAGAACTGAGGGCTGGACAGTCTTTTTGGCCGATTTGGCAGTTTTGGGGGAACAATCAGAGCTTAATGCAACTTCTGCCCTTCCTGCTAAGAACTCATCCTGAATGTGCTGGAGTAGCCTCCTTGCAGCCTTACCCTGGGAAATCAGGTGTGATGGATATTCTTTCATCCATGTGTGCAAACTTAGCAGGTAAATTGCAACCCACAAACTAGGAGTTAATTCAGTATTCCTCTGTCTATCTCCTTTGAATGCATTAATCTGCTTTTTCAGGAGAACACAACCAAGCATCAGTTCAGCATGACGAACCATTAGAAGCGCTAAGAAAATGCATTATTTGACTTAGTCTCATAAGCAGACTTAGTCTGCTATTTATTTCAGTATTTTTTTGGCACTTTTGCCACTGATAACAAATAGCAGCCAATTCTGTTATATTTCATTATCGCCTATTTTTATAGCGAAGAACAGGTAGCTTGACTGAAACCCTGACAGTGGAGGCCTGTATTATGCAGACTTTTTCTGTATCAAAAGCTTGTTTTCCTTGACCACGGTTTACTATTGCACTGTCATAGCAGTAATAACTACTTGTTGTGGCAGTTTTCCATGAGTTTATACAGTCGTCAACATGAAAATTGGGCAGTATTAATCTGCTTTTATTCCACGTGTAATTGTTGCAGGCAGACGTACTTCCCTTCTGTCACCTGAATTTTAATACGTGTTACTCCGTGTGCAGTTAAATGCATGCAGAAAGCAATTCTCCTTGAGAGTTTTGAGCCTTGTTTACTTAATTTTAAAATGTTTTATGGTGGAATAAAAATTTACAATACTCCGGCCTGCAAAAATGTAATCTGGTGTAAAATACCTTTCTAATGGAATTTGGAGCTCCCAATGACTTTCACGGTATTACACAGCATTAGCAGGGATGGCAGTCGTGGTAATATGCGTCCAGGGTGAATGTGACAGGGATGTCAACCTGTATGCCACTTCTTGTAGTGTCTACTCCTCTAATGTATATTCGTGACATGTTTTACTACTGGCATATCCCACTCAATCATGTTTGCCCTGGATATTGCCAGCAAAATACTGTAGATGTTTTGTTTTCTTCCTCTCTCTTCTCCTGAGATACCCTTGGGAGTGTGAATTTGCATTCTGGCCTGACATGATGCAAAACCAAGATAAAAGCTCTCCCCTACTCATGTTAGTCGTCTGTGATTTAAAGTGAGCTCAAAGCAGGTAGGAGCTTCCTTGATGCTTGGCAAATGCATGAGACTCAGAACATACAGAAGGGAGACTTATAAAAAAATAGTAATTTGCCTCAGTGTTGGGACAAGCAGACCCATGAGGAATTGTGTCCATATTGAAAGAGGAAGGGCTATGGGGCAGTGGTAACTGTGTGAGCCTTTAACACTTGCTCATTGTTTTTCCATTGACCTGAAGTAGACTGATTCTTTTCCTGGTCCCTGCTGTTCAGGTTTTCGGTTGGTTTTGTTGTTGGTTGGTTTGTTTTTTAACTGGAAACAGGGAAACAAGCTTCTTTAAACCTGCTCCAAAGTAGATCACTGGAATGCTATTTCTATCTGTATATAATGCACATTCGAGTCCTGCAATGAGAGAGTTTCAAATATAATGAGTACCATAAAGCCCTTTATTTGAAAGTTACAACCTTTTGCATCATTTGATTGTTTGGGATAAATGTAAAAAGTTATAAAATCCTATAGTGAAAGGATTTTTTTTTTCCACATACTAAATGGCTAATTTCTGGGTCAAACAGCTGCCAATTTAATAGGAGAATTAAGCCAGTGGCCTGATAGCTCTGTAAAGTATTTGCAATTCAGGGAAGCATGAAATTTAGTCATGCACTGTGCTCGGTCAGCAGCGTATTGCTGCGCTGACATTTGAACATGACTGCATTTCTTTCCTCTCTCCATTGCATATTAGAAGGTTGGAAATAAAAATACAGAATTACTCTGAGGCAGGTCTGGCACTGGTACTGATGCTGCCTGTGTCTGCAGCAGCCTATTACAGTGCTGCCTGTGAGTGCCTCTGGGACCAAAATCCCACCCTTCTGAATTACCAGGCCTTTTGAAAACCTTGGGCAGCTCAAAAGGTGCCCTAGTTGATATGCTAGGATTAAGACTTTGGGAGCACCATGTCTTCAGGGTGTTCTTTAGACCGTCTCCAGAACACATCTGGAAGATCTGTGTTGCATAGCGCTTCCAGAGCTTATCAACTCATGTCACTTTATGTGGGACAGTTGGTCCCATTCTGTATCTCTGCCCCATGGAAATTTAACAAGGCCCAGGTGAATGCTAATGGGGCTTTGCCAAACCTCATGGGATAAGACAGATTGGATCATGTGCAGAGGAGGGGCAGTCTGACATTATTTCTGATGTCCCAACATGAAACACGGGTGCAGGCAAGGATGTCCTTAGTGGGATGGCCTTCAGATACAACCTAACACAGCAGCAATAGTGTAACAACTAAAAAGCTGTCCTACAGGCTATCTTTATCTCCCAAAACAGGAATAAATACTTTGGATTGTATACAGTAATCAGCAGGCCAGTTTTTATGTTACCATTAATGCTTCAAGCACCCTCCTCAGAGCCATTTCCAATGCACATGTATTGAGCAGTTTCATCAGTACAGATATGCTTTGTAACAGCAGAAGAACTGAACAGTATTACCAGCTGTACTCACCCTCCCTTACTAACCCACACAGTCATTGTGTTCTTGGGAGGGCTGTGAGCATGCATGGTGTGACCACAGCGCCCGATAGAAGACAGTGTGGTAAGCATCCAAAATACCTCCATTCTGTTCTGATAAGTCTGCTGGTACATATATGACTTCACCTCTAAGTTCTACAGCACTCTTCACCCATTGCTGTGCATAGTAGAACCCCTGCAAGAACTTAAGTTTTCCTCCTTGTGTAACTTTTTAATAGCAACCCAGGAGGTGAGGCATGCCGCAGCACACAAATAGAGCAGGGCTCATCTTAGAAAGGGTAAACCAGGTGCCTGGGAAAAGAATGCAGAGCCAAAAATAATTGCTATTTATTGTGCCATTTTGAAGTAAACATTTAGGTGCTTAATTCACATGGCTTGATTTTCCTTTTAGGAAGCAGTCTTATTTGAGAGCAAGAATAGATGGTGATGGCCATGGGAGCCATGTCACAGAAGCACCTTAAAAGAGCAACTTGAGAGAGGGGCAGTACAATTACTCTTAAACATGTACAATCTCAGTGCTAGTGGTCTTGGCCCATTTACTTTGCTTTTCCCTTTCCTGCTCTTTCTCGCCTCTAGTGGGTGAGGTCATTACACACTAGGCAATCAAAGCTGAGTCCTTTTCCAGTTAAGCTTCAAGAAAACCCCAGAAGCATTTACCCTGAAAGCTTAGATGTTTTAACTGGACACATAGAATGTGGTCATCTAAAAACCCAGACCCATGGAATATTTCTGGCATGTGGCAATTAGCAGAGTAGGTTACCAAGATGTAAAATAGTACACAAAAGGGATAACATTTTATAGTAATAAATATACATATATTTAAATATAAATATAACATATATTTAAAATATTTAGAAAATGTAATTGAAATTGCAGCAAGGCTATTAAAATGGTTTATTTTACAGACAATACTGATATCCTCCACAGTAAATGAATGCAGAAATGCACAGAAGTGCACAGTGAATGATACCTTTTGCTACTGGTGCTGTGCAGTTTTGCCATTACTATAATCTTTATTAATCTATAGCATGTGGAAAAAACTGCTTTGAGGTAAAAATTAGGGCTTTTTTCCTGCCTCTTTGCCTGAGTCAAATACTAGATTAAAACAGCAGAATGTGAAACCCACAGTAAAAGTTTCTACTTACAGAACTGTCTTTTTTCCTGTGAGCACGTTTTCACCTTTCATATACTGGAAAATAAGTGAACTTCTTTATTAAAAAATCCCAAACCAATATAAAAAAATAAAAGACTTTCTCCTATCTCTTTCTTCCCATATCAGCTTTTCATGGCTCATAGGATATAATGATCTTGTTTGAGATGGGTTTTGGAGAACTTAGATATAGAGCTATTATTGGCAATACAAAAAAAGCTGAATTATTTGCCAGAGAGGGTGGAAATCATCGGTTTCAAAACCTGATCATAGAATTACACGTGTCCTTGGGGAATCTCCTGAATTTTGAATTTAGAAATACAAAATGACATCAGGTTCCT
This sequence comes from Psittacus erithacus, assembly GCA_009867235.2. NCBI lineage: Eukaryota > Metazoa > Chordata > Aves > Psittaciformes > Psittacidae > Psittacus > Psittacus erithacus. Next base: position 14,301 of record WYDI02165048.1, on the reverse strand, counting down.
AATGCATGAATGAGTTCTCTCTTAGTAGGACTTGAAGTATCTTGATGTGGCGTCTTAAACCTTCACCACTTATTCTTTCTTGAATCACATTCTTTCTGATTTTTTTGAGGATTTATTTGGATTTAATATTAAATGGAATGTTGTTAGAGATAAGGAGTTCAAGGTAGTCTGTAAAGCTCCAGAAGAGTTTATTTCAAGAGACTCTTTGTTGCAAATGAAATATTCTCCAGCATGATTTGAAGGGTGACTTAAAAACAGAGATGGCATTAGATGCTGCAGTCAATTCAAAGCTTCATGGCAGGTTTCAGCGGTAACCAGATGAGTGTATTTGGGAATAGCATAAACAGAAAGTTTCCATTCCTCACAGTTCGAGCATCACTTTGTGCGTAGGATCTGTTTCTATGACTGTGTCTTAAGTGCTACAAAAGTTCCTGAGCAGGACTGAAGTTATATTTTATATATTAGATGTTGGTTTTTCCCCTGGGTACAAGTGCCACCCTGAAAGAACAGAAATTCACATCACAGATGTATAAAACCTGTCACATCTTGCTTGTGATTATGCAGTGCAAAGCTTGCAAATACTAGAAATGCACATATTTAAGGTGGGCTTTTAGTTTATGAGTGAGATATTACTGGTGTGGGCACTAGAGAAGAGCGGAACACTGATATATCAAGTTTCTAATAGGAAAATGAAGTTGTTCAAACTGTGAAAACCCTGAGTAGCCAAAGGTCTATGACAATTGCAGTGAAAATAGTAGGAGAACAAAAATTTCCCAAATAATACCTTCAAAATACGTACCATATATTCAAGTAGCTACAGTAACTTCAGCAACCTGGCCTGACAAATAACTGTGAAGATCTATGTGAGTTTGTACTTGTCAGCTACCCCGCAGTTTTGTCTTGTTTGCTAATGATGCAGTGTGGACTTTAAGAAACTGTATTTGAAAGACATTTCACAAAGGGCTGAGGTGGATGTCTTATGACAGAATCCGCCAAAGCTTGAATAATTTACCGGTTTAGCATATGCCAAGCCAGTGCTGTTACTTTTTGTTCTTAATGTGGAAATGAGTCATCTCACATCGCTTAGGCAATGTACAAAGGGTATGCTGAAAATGAGAGAGCAGAGGCAGCAGCCTCAAACTCTGAAGCATCAAAATAGCATGAAGGAAATTAAACAAAATATCCTAAATCAAATGATTGTTTGGCATTCTTAGAATTTACAATTAAATCTGTCATGTATTTCTATGAAGTGGCTCAGTAGCAGCCACAAAAAGCAAGCTTCTCTTGCATCTCTCCAAGCACCATGGCCCTGAAAACCTTGCAGTTGCTTCCAAGAGTTTTGCTCCCCTAGAGGATTTTGGGTTTTTTGGTCATAAAATACTTAGAACAAAAAATTTATGGAAGAAGTAAAATTTGACCCAACTTTAACCAGCCTTCTGTAGGTAAAGAACATACAGATCATATCTATATTAATTATTGATCATTATCTGAACAGTAATATAATTATTAAATATAAACTATGAAAAGTCATTTGTATTTATGTGATTAGCATATGAGTAATGTTTGTATAGATTTACATAAATTTACACGTATGTACATACGTAATATTTACATACAGCTTGTATATGCTTATATATGCCCCTAAGCAAATGCTGAGCTCATCATAAAGCATGCATCGTTAAGCACGTCTAAGGGCCTAACCTTATCAAACAAGCATTGAAATAAGTCTGAGACAATATGATGTCATGACAATGACATCAGAAATTACTTGTGTTTGCACGAGTATTAACAGAATGGCTCAAAGATCCTGTAAAGTGATCCTCATAAATTGGATGCAGCCCAAATCATCCTCATAACCTTGCCCATAATTTGCTACTAGTGAGAAAAACATGAGGGTCCAAATAATATTCATTGCCAAAGAGAAGTGAAAGAGTCAAAGTGGCTTTAATAGAAATGAGACCTAGATCTTTGAAGTATCATTTATGACACTTTCTGAAGGAGAAAACAGAAATTGGTGGGAGGGCACTCTAATAACATCCCAAGTATAAGAGAAAAAAGAAAAATATTCAGTCGAGGGGCAGCACGTGGCCTTGTGTTGCACAAACTGCTCTTTTGGGGAGGGTTCCCAAGCAAAATACAGTAATTATGGGAAAATAGTAATGCTCAGCCAACCTAGCAGTGCCAGATCTAATTTTCCCTGTTCATTTCCCCTGATAAAAGGAAAAAACAACAACAACAAACCCCCAAAGATCTTAAAATAACTCTTTACCATTCCATTTTCAGTGCTTTAGCTGTTGATTCCTACATCCTCCAATGCATCCCTTTGTGGATCCTGTTATTATACGTGAGTCTGCTGAGACTCAGTGAGGCAGAGAAATGTTTATGTCTGCTATGAAACACGCTATCCCACAATCGGTACACCTTTTGCATTATCCCTTACATATGGCCCACAAGGAAAATGAGAGCCCATTCTGTGGTTTCATTTTTAATCAGCGGCACAAAGTAAGGAGGGATAGAAGAACAGCCAACTGTGCTCTGATCTGGCGGGAAGCCTATGCTCACAGCGGTCCAAATTGTCGGCTGTCTGAAGTATTTTAGCACAAATCAAGCGATCTCTTTGTAGGAAAGCCTTAAAAAGTGAAAGATTCCAAGGGGCAGCGGGAGGAAGGCAGGAAAAAAATGCCTATGCCACAAGTCACAAAACAAAAATTGCTTGTAGGGCATTGGAAAATGAGACTCGGTAGCATCTCCGGCTTTTATATGATATAGGAGGGAAGAATTAAGAGCTTTTTTTTAACCTAGGTTTATAGAGAGAAAACTTGAAACCCAAGGGAGTTTACCAATTAAGAATGAAAAACATGGCTGGAAAAATGAGTAGCAGAACCACACAGCGATGGAGCAGGACACAGTTATTTAAAGCATTCCTAGCAAGCTCCAGAAGCAGTGACATTTCCACACACATCTTCTTGAAGGTGATGCAGCTCTTGCTCTAGCAGGAGGTCACAGCTTTGCTCAGTCTCAAAAATACCATGCAGATCTGCAGGCCAAATCCCCACCTGGCATAGCTCCATCCATCATTTTACCCTGTTTTCCTTTCACCCAGTGTTTGGACTGCTGGTTTGTGATTTATGACTGTATGTTTTTATTGGGCTGTTTTCCCCCCAGTGTGAAGGCTCTGCTGACTATATGAGCTGGCTGCTACAAACCTGGATTGCAGCTAGGAGGAGGGCTGGGCATGTAATTCCCTGCTGGTTTTTTCTTAATCTTTCGTGTAACAAAACGTCTCAGATGAAACAGGAAAGAAACTGGAAACCTCTAATGCCGCAGCGTGGGTCAGATTATGTTATCTATTCGCTGTGAAAACCCTGCCTTTGCATGGGATCGTAATCAAAAATGAGCCAAAGATCATACATGTATTATTAATACAACTGTGGCTTTAAGTACTATTGATAGTGTGGGAGGACATAGTAATAGGGGTGACTTTCATGTGAATGGTGCGAAAAGCACGGCTTCTTAGACACAGAAACCAATCAGAAAATACCACTGCGCAGATTTTGTATTTACAGACGCTAATATTCATCATCTCTGCCATTATGCAACAGGCTTTTAGTAGTAGACCCAATAGCATAAAGAAGGTGGAAGCAATGCCTTTTGTATGCAAAATGCAGCTTCAAGTACAGGTAGCCTAGACTAGACTCCTACTCACATTGCTCTGAAAGGAACAGTCTGCAGTGAAAGCTCTTGAAAAAAACCCTGAAATCAATGCTTTTCAACTCACTGGGAGATGCTTAAAATGCATGTGTTAGTTCTGGTCTAAAAGATTGAGGGAGTTGCTTCTGATGGGGAAAAATAGCCTACAGAAAATCTAAAATGCCTTAATTCTTTCATTTAGAGAACTGCCAAGGTTCAGGCATGACAGCAAGTTTTATTATTGTGATCTTCAGTAAGGACAGAAATGCCATTCAGCTGGCATCTGAATTGCTAAATTTTGGTTTGATTTCCAAGTCATCCCTAAATCCAGTCCAAATCGTCCTCTGGATTTTATAACTCTCACTGAACAAATCATTTAGAAGTCCACTGTTGATAGGTTTCCAACACTCTCATATTCAAAGCATTTGACTTCAATGTGGCCCAGGACAGGAATGGCGCAGGACCTGACCTTGAGGGGTTTCAAAGGTATGCATTTCTTTTTTTATGAATGAGAGATTATTGCTGTCAGCATTTCTGCGGTTGCATTCAGAAGCAGTCTATGTTGATAGCCCAGGTAAAAATACAGTTCCACTGTTCGCAAGACATCCGCTGTAGTCCTACAAACTCATGCGTTGTTCTGCATATGTTATGCATAAATGATAGTACATTTACTTGGCTACATTTTTTATGTAACCAGCTTCCTTCTGTAAAGAATAAGCTTTCAGGCATTCAAAGATTCTGTTTTCAAGAGGGTCAGGAGTCTTTCTGATGGTTTAGATTTTCAGTAAATGAGACATTTGATAAAGTAAGATCTCTATGCTTTGTTTCTATACTTATTGAGACATCTGATAAAGTAAGATCTCTATGCTTTGTTTCTATACTTGTTGAGACATTTGATCAAGTAAGATCTCTGTGCTTTGTTTCTATACTTGTTGACAGCCTCATGTCACAAGCTTTGCAAGAGATCTACTCCCACCATCAGATGATAAACTGATTTCTCAAGGACTTAGTGCTTCACTAGGGAATGCCTGGAACTGGCCTTCTCTTCTTTTTAGGGTTTTTACCACATAAGCTTTTGTTCTGTGTTTGGTTTGTCATTTCTGACTGCTCTCATATGTGATATAGATCCAACAGACATAGCAGGAAAATGATTTACAGCCAACAAATTGTCTTCGGCTTTATGATTTCAGTTGTACAAAGTGTATGATTTCACGTGCAGAATTAGATCTGCACTCTGTCTTATATATTTAAGAATGCTTTAATTGTAGTTAAAATACTTCTGAAGACCATAACAGTTCTGTATGTTTTTGCTATAGCATGTTCAAGAGCGAGGGTGAATATGTGAATTCTTTGATTAACTGAGGAAAAATCTTCACGTTCCCACAAGACTGGCAACTAAAATGAAGAAGAATGTATTTAAACAACGCTGTACAGAACTATTAGTATGCGTGGGGCTGTGCATGCCTCTGTGTGTGTGTCTGTATAAATCCCCACATTTTTACTCACACTATTCCTTGTCCTATTGGTAATTTTCATTCTGAAATATTACTGCAGTAGTGCCTCAGCATTAATGAATGCTGTCAAATGTGCCCTTCTAGGCGCAAGGAAAGACGTCACTCTCCCGGTTCCTTATAACATCCATTAGTAGTATCTCTGCAGTAATATTTTACTAGGTGGCAATATTTCCTACTCTTGGCAATACTAAGAACTCTGCATCCTTTATTCTACCTTAGCTGCTAGTTATATTCTGCTTGACGAACGAGTTAATACAGTTTTCTTATTCCCATTATTTTACTTCTTACCTGCTTTTAAGTCCTTTGCTGTTTCAAAGACTGTTGTCTTCCTTCTTTCTTAAATGGCTGCTCCAGTGATTCACGTGCTGTGCTGTGCACATGGTTGCTGGTCTGACTGCAGGGTTTGATTAGCTTGACTACTACATACATATAACCTGGTCAAACCTAGGACTGAGTACATCTGAAGGACAGATTTCATTATGCATTCCTTCCATCCCGTTATCTTATCACTTTATCCTTTTTTTTTGCAGAACTTAACAATTTTTAGAAAGAATTTAATGATTGGACAAACTATGTCAGAGAGATGGCTTCAAATTACAATTATTAGAAATCCAGTTTAACAATCTGCACTTTAATAATTCATCACTGAAGAGACCGTATTTTAAGCTTCTCTTAGAAATGCCATTTCTCTGATGTGCATTTAACTTGGGAGAGGACTGACAAATTCAGTGATTTTTACCTAATGTTTTTTCCTCTTACTGAGGCACAGGGCTATCTGTCTATCCAGTGTCTTGCAGCTGCAGAAATCTTTATATGGCACTATCAAGATGCCTGAAATAGCTGAATTAGAGTGATTCGAACAGTTCCTAGAACGGCAGATACTACCCACAGTGCACACATGCCTGCACACACATCTTTTCGTTTTCGTAAAACTACTTAGTTTGTATTAGAAAGAAACAGAAGTTTTTGTCTTCGGACGTTATAAAAATAATGGGGAACAGAGTAGAGTCAATAGATATAATTTACACCTGCCAAGGACCTGGCTTCACCTTGGCTATCTTGGCTGAGTTTGAAAACTGCATGTTTTCTGGAAAGATCAAGACCCATAGAAAGGCTTCAGCAGTCGGAAGCTACTGGAGACCACAGGAACCCAAGCTTGTCTCTCCACTTCCACACAGCTTGTTGCTCAGGTGGTAGTCTGTGATGGCACCCTACAAATGCTGCTGTGGGACTGTTGTGATTGCAGTTGCTGCTCTCCCACAGCATCAGTCACACCTTTGCTCTGCTGTCTGCCAGTGGTCCTCTGCTTGTTTGTAAGTGTGTGTGTATATATATCTACAGTAATATATAATAAGGAATAATACTCACATGCATATATACCTGTACCAGTAGTCTTGTCTTCCAGGTTGGCATCTAAGTTGGCAGAAGCAGTGGAAACGAATGGAATTTAGGTTAATTAACAGTGAGTCACTAGTCATTGTACAGACTTTAGAGACTGCTTGAAGATGAGCTCCTGGTTCATGCGTACCACTTACTGAATTCTTTTTAGCCATTTGTCTTTCTCTTTCTTACTAAATCTTAGTAAATGAAGTAATTCTGGTTTTGAAAAGAGCAGATGTGATCCATCTTCGGGAAATTATTAAGGTCCAAAGACAGCTGAAAATTACTGGGAGTGCTCTGCAGTTCCCAGTACCCAGACAGTGAAGGAATAAACACAGGAACTCTCTTCTTACTATAGTAAATTGAAAGGAGGGGTCTTGTCCTGTGCTTTGAAGGCTAGCAACCCCCAAAAGGGGCCAACAAGCCAGAATCTAACACAGGGGCAGGCAGAAATGCAAAACGGTTAAATGGTTCGGTCGCCTTTTATTTTTCATAGCTTTTACAGTCCTGCAGACCAGACATTAGCATTCTTAGGTGCGCGCTTTCCACAGAGCTTTCTTTGCTCCTTTATGCCTGTTTACTTTGAAGATGCATTTTCCTGGCTTTCCAAAATGCATAATTATTTTCTAAAAGAGGAAACAGAACCCCATTTGTTTATCACAGGGGCTAGAACAACCTCCCAGAGTCATGCTTGAATAAATAAATACAGAAGCTAAGTGCAATTAGGAAGGGAAAAAGACTGAGTATTTATCTTCTTACCTGAGAGACTGATCACTGTCAAACTTCTGTGCTTTCTTGCACAGCTCTGCAGGCATACATTTGTATAGAAGAACAGTGGTATAGCTCCCTTACAGCTACTTCAATCTGCACTACCAATAATATGTCATGATGTTTCCATGCCTTGGAAAACCTGCAAGCGAGGGTAAATTTAACTGTTAGACTCCAATATTTCCATTTCCTTGAATTACCAAAGTGTGTTCATAACAGGTTAATGACACAGAAAGTTTAAGTGAGCTGGAGAGCTCAAGGACTCAGCGAGACAAGTGTTTCCAGCATTCCCAATGAACTCTGTGGCATCTCCCCTTTCTCCTTAGGGTACTTTACGTAGCAGGCAAGTATATGCTTACATATTCAGTGCTGTTTACAGTGGGGTTTTCTTTTGGTTGGCCTGACCAAATGTGTCAGGATACCTGTATATACAGCAATCTACTTGTAAACTCTTTATGCTAGTCTGCGTTTGCAAAAAACCAGTCAGTGGTAGGGTAACGGTAGTCAACTGATCTGTCTTGGACATCTACCTCAAGATGTGATGAATCATGCTCCACAAATAATGAGTCCTTTCCACTGACTTTAAAACTCAAGTTTTAAAAAATCCTGTAATTATAATATATATATATATAGGCACAAATAATTGGGAACTTTTAAAATATAGAATATCTCAAGTTCGAGGAGATCCATAAGGACCATCGAGTAGAACTCTACCTAAAACTAAACCTTATGACTAAGAGCAGTGTCCAGATGCTCCCTGAATTCTGACAGGCTTGGTCACTTGCCATGACCACTTACTTGGGGAGCCTGTTGCAGTGACCAGCCACCCTTTCAGTGAAGAACGTCGTGTCCCATCTGAACTTCCCCTCATGCAGCTTTATCCCATTGCCTCGTGTACTGTCCTGGCCACTGGAGAGAGGAGACCAGCACTTACCCATCCACTGTCCCTCTTGAGGAAGCTGTAGACTGCAATGAGGCCACCCCTTAGCCTTCTCTACTCCGAGCTGAACAAGCCAAGTGGCCTCAGCTGTTCTCAGAATTCTTGCCCTTGAAGCCTTTCACCATCTCTTGTCACCCTTCTCTGGATACACTTTAATAATTTGATACCCTTCTTATGTAGAGGCACCCAAAATTGCACACGGTAGTTGTGGTGGGGCTGCACCAGTGCAGCATAGAGTGGGACGCTCACCTCCCTCAACCGCCTGTCTGTGCTGTGCTTGATGCACAGTTGGCTCTTTTGGGGGCCAGCCTTTCCATGCTTCCTTTTTCTTGCTTTTATATTTTGTCCTTGTTGATGGTAAAAGATAGACATAAAAGGGGAGAGAAAGTGAAAATCTTCTGAGCTATCTTTAGAAAGATTACTTGCTACTATTAATTTTTCAGGTTTCTGAATTAACATTTACTTCTTTTTTTTCCAATGTATTTTGAAGAGCTGAGGTAGGAAGGGACCTCTGAAGATCTTCTTGTCCAACATCCTTGCTCAAGCAGGACCATCTAGAATAGGTTGCCCTGAACCATATCCAGTCTGATTTTTATATGCAAAGATGGAAACTCTGAAAACACTCTGACAATTGCCTGTTCACTGCATACTATAGAGGAAACCCTGGCTCTCTCTTCTTTATTGGCCCCATCAGGCATAGGTAAGATCTCCAGGCTGGACAGTCCCAGCTCTCTTAGCCTCTCCTCATGTAGCAGGTGCTCCAGCCCCTTAATTGTGGCCCATCTTTTGCTGAGAAGTAAAGGACCGGCTCTGGCCATCAGCAGCTCTCCTCACATGCCTGAAGCATAAACTCTTGTCAGTGTTGTCAGTGTGGTGCCAGACAGCTTTGTACATGTGAGCACCCCTTTGGAGTCACCTAGAGAATAGACAAAGCAATAATGACTAATTTTAGTGTTGTTCAAGTACTAGGTGATTTCAGAATGGTTACATGCATAATGACATCTTTAAATGAAGTGACATACTTTAATGCTGCCACTTTAGTCACTTTTCTTTCTCTCAGAAGCTGCTGTGAAGCTGAAAGGAGGGTAAATACCCCTCCATTATATACTGCATTTCCTCCTTGATTAGAAGCTCGAAGGCACCGTGATGAAAAATAACCATTTTTCCTCACAAACTAGAGCTAGTCTCTGCACTGGTTCACAGTAGTCTACCTCAGAGCAGGAGATAAAAGAAGCTGAGCAAGAGTTCAGCACTATGGTTCCTTTCTCTAGTATAATACCAAGCTTCCCTATAAATTAGTGTTGTAAGGTGACTCAGCTTCTGCTCCACATCAGGATCTCTTTGTAGGGCTGAAGTCAAAGCTGAGACCGTGTTTCAGGTTTGCACAGTGAGCAAAGAGAGCATGATCAGATCAGTCCTAGGTCCTAGCTGAAGAGGCCACAATCTCAGGAGGCCATGAGGTTGAGGCTGTGTCTGGGCCGGCAGGATTTCAGGGTAAGCATTTGTGATCTTGTTGCCTACACAAAGTTACCAAGAGTGCAGCTGAACTTCTCTGTCAGTTTAGGAAAGATTTCCTATTTTCAGTTATACAGATTGCAGTTAATGAGGTACTGTGATGAAAACATCATAACTGACAGTAATTATTACAGAGCGAGTGCTTTTTCCTAGAATAGTTGCACTAAAGTCAAGAGCTAGCAAGTGTTTGCAGCCTCAAGCACGTAACTTGCTGACAAAGAGCAAAGCTGTTGCTCTTTCTAGGGCAGTAGTTTCTAGTGGCTTTCTCCTTTTGTCTGAATTCCAGCCCATAGTCCCCAAGAAGCTTAACTTGGAAAACTGTCTAACCCTCCATTGATTTATTCAAGGAATTGACTGTATGGTCAAAAAGCAACAGTGAAGTGATTAATTAGAATGTGTTAAGGTCATTGATTTGTTATTATATGATGTGCCAGCCTCTGAAGCTAATGAAGGGAACTGGCCCAGTAACTCCTTTTGTCAGGGAAAAAGAAAGTGGAAAAGATACTTTGGTTTCAAAGGGGTTTCCTGCTAGTCAGGATGTCCACAAGAAGTCCCCATTTTTTGCAGTATAGCCTAACCATTTACACCTCAAGTTCTTAATGTTAAAACTTTGTGATGTTTTAAAATAGTAATTATTTCAGGTTATTTTTGCAATATGTAAACCCTTAGGATACCCTTGAGTTTACATCTGAATTTTGACCATGAAGATGAAAAGAAAAGTCAATTTCCAAATGAAAGCCTATATCATCCGATTGGCATGTCATTCTGGGTATTAGGAAGATTCCTTTATCATTGAGGAAGATGTTTTCCCTTGGGGAGAGGACTGTGGTTTCTGGGGATCCTGTGCCTGTTTGATACCATATTTGACAAGAAGGCTTAACCGTGTAATTCAGCTAGCATGAAATGACACCGAGAAGCAAATGACTGAACACTGAGATAGGGTCAGCTGGTGGGAAAAGCCAGGTCTCAGCCCAGACGGAAGAGAAAAGCCAGAAAGGGAACACAAAGCTGTAGAATTGCAAGGAAAGGAAAGATGCTGAGAAAACACTTGGTGCCTCCCAAAGTGACAGTTATGTCCTGCGTAGTACCTGACTTGCCATTGGCACAGGATTCTGTTTGAGAGAAAAACACTTTGCTTCTGGGCTTCAGACTGTAAGTCAAAAATAAATACTTTAAGTGTAAAATACTTACTATTCCACAGCAATATAATCAGGCAAATAACTTACACTGCCACTGAATCGGTTTCCTGAGGTGTGAGATACTAGAATAGAAACAGGCTTGATGGGGAGACAGACGTCTAAAGAGAAGAAACCACACAGATGGAAATGCAGCTCCCATGGTGGAGACTGGCATCCTGTCAATGTGCTGCAGGTATGCTTGCTCAATCAAACCGTAAGACTGAAATAGAGTTCACAGGATTGTCTAGCGCACATCAATCCCCCCAGTTTAGTCAGCAGGATCAGACATGTCAGAGGAAGGCACGAAGATTTTGGCTGCAAGCAATTTAAGGAATAGCATCAACAGGAAGCCTGCCCTTAATAACAGTAGCAATGGGTTTACATGCTAAGCATTTGCCTTGCAATACTCTTTTCTTTTCACGCTGTCAGCATGAGGAAGGCTGGCTTTTAGATATATAAATGCCTATTTCTTTTGTAATTTCAATTGTCTGTGGTGTTGATGGTAACTGAAACCGGGGAATGCACTGCAGTATTAACTTCTAAAATCTTTCTGTCAGTTGCAGTTGTACTTTTTGAATAAGGCCGGTTGCTTTTCAGTCATTTGGGATGCACCCGTGCGTACTTCGAAAATGATTTACAACAAAATGAGGGAGGTTGCCTAAAATGCACGTATTAATCCCTATATTCTGTTATTTAGCTTTAAATGCATATGTTAAAGGGAAAAAGCTTTGTACAATCTGCTACAGTCATAGTCCTGTGAGTCTGTTAACCTGCCACAGCAGGATACTTGTGTGCCCACAGAGTTGTTCACTGCTGTTGGTGGCATTAAGTGGAGATAATTACTATTCCCCCAAACTGCAAATTTTACATGCAGACTTATAGGTGATGTCAGGCCACATCTTGAGGTGTGTGACATGTCAGTGCCAGTGTCAGGTGCAAGGAGAGATGTTCTAACAGCACTTTCCTTAGTCTCCTCAAAACCCAATTGCACACTCAGAATGCTGGCCTGAAAACATGCTTTAAACAACATGCAGGTGTTTTTATAACATGAGACAAGTTACCTAAAGGCCGCATTAAATGCTTCCCTTTCTGTTAGCCAGCCACAGTCCTCACATATTCTCTCATTCAGTTCAGAGAGCTTCTTGCTGTTTTCACCCTGGTTTGCATATTAGCAACAATAGGCTTATTTGCATATTTTCCCTACTGTTTCATTCTGTATTTCTGTGGGCTGTTAATGCATTATGACTGGTATTTTTCCCACACTTCCTCCTGTCTGTGCTACACCTTGAGTGATGAAAGGGTGGGAGATAAAAGAAAGTTGTCAGAACATCAGTAAACTGGGATTTGTGATTCCAAGGGGGTTGAATATTTGAGATAAGCAGTTGCTGCAGCACGTGAAAAGCCTGAGGAACACCAGCCTAAGTCAGTTGTTTCGTCATTCCTCGAGACTGCTTTCGGAAGCGTGCAAAATATCTTTGTGATTTAGTTAGAGTGCAGTGCGATGCTACTCACCTGTTAGCGCATGGGGCCATATATGCTCCTGTTTCACCGGTGTGGTAAAGTCTTGACTGGGGTCTTAGCAGAGTTCTAAGCACAGTTTGTATTTGTTTGTATTTTAGGGCCAAACTTGTGCGTGTTGCTGGAGCAGAAAGGAACAAAGAGAACAACGAGGTTAGAAATTGGACTCGGGGAGGTAAGTGAACAGCCTCAGCTAGCATGTGCCTGAGGAAAAGAAAAAGGATGATGCGCCCTGTGTTTTTGTGAGAGGATATTGATGAAACTGCCCTGAATGTCCCTGAGAAGCAGACCAGGCCCACCACTACATGAGAGGGTCAGTGTTTTCTACCAAACTGACAAGCAGATGAAAATCTTTGCCAGTGTGAAATCCGGTAGTTGTTTTAGTCTCACATGGATGAACACTTGCACAAATAAATCAAGGTGAGGTAATCCCTGTACCGTGAGTACAGACCAGATGAACAGGTTAAAAATCCCACTCTTCCTGGTCTGTTAGTACCTTTGTCCTTTCCTGAAAAACTGCAGGAGATGCAGATGTACACTCATAACAGGTAAGTGCAGCCCTTCTGTGTGATTGTCCTTCGTGTTATCTGCTGTCATTGTAACGAATGAATGTAAGACCTGGAAACTGCAGGTTATTTGGAGTAGCTGAGTGAATGAAGAGGTTCAGTCCTGCCTGTATTTATTCAGATTATCAGGTCTGAAAAAGTTTTTTTAAGGTTTTTCTGAACACATCAAAGAATTCACTGTAGTTTTTTGCAGTATAATAAATAAGTACTTCATTGCCTGTAGTGAATTGGAGGGTAATACTAAATAAAAAATGCTAACAAAGGAGTGAAGTATTAGGATTTTTAGATGAAAATATGTCATTTTATATACCCTTAAGTAAAAATATTGTTTGCTCCATGGAGCTACCCTGACCAGTTTAATTTCCCACATAAGTACAGATGATGAAGTGAAACTTCCCCACTTCTGCATTCTACATGTAGCATTTAGACCATCTGATTAGTTTTCTTCTTACTTGTTTTCAGTATGTTGCTTTGTTTAGATGTCTTTTTTAATGGATATTCACATAGTTGTGATTAGTGGCCTGACTTAATTTGGTTTCTGTATTTCATCAAAACTGAACCATACGGCCAGTTCTGCAGCGGTTAGGAGAAGGTGCAAGCTGTAATGATAGAGGCTGCACAGGAGTGGTGAGGAGGTGCAACCTTTGGGTAAAGGAACTACAGGTAAAGCTAAATGGATTCCCAACCCAACGTAAAGTTTTGGGTTGAGTTAAAAATGTCAGACCATTGCTAATCTTAGGATATCCAAGCCATGCTGGTTGTAGGCAAAGAGGGAACGAAACTTAGAGGTGTGACAAGTAAATCTTGACTGCAGAAAAGTGGGTTTCCCACCTTTAAGTGAAAATCGGATCACCTAGTTTAGGACAAGAGGTCCCAAGGTTTGAACCTTTGTGCGTGTCACCTGTAAGAGTAATCGGAGCTTGGTTGAGCTGAACCTGCAAAGATTTGGCTTTATATATCTAGGGCTGTCAAGTTGCCTCATGCATGCTTTGCCTCAGCACTAATTTAGAAAAGAGCATGGAGTGTGTTTTTTACCCACAATATGAACTCACAGTCAGCATATCTCCTTCCAGAAACTGGAGTTTAAATCAGATTTACCTGATCTTTCTGTTGAGCGTAATTATTAGAAAGCAGAAATTATAAGCTGGTGTCCTTGGTTCAGCAGTAGCAGTCATTTTTCTCCTTCTTAGTAACTGGTGCAGTGCTGTGTTTTTGATTTTGGCCTGGGAACA
>WYDI02164822.1:0-118765 GCA_009867235.2 Psittacus erithacus | reverse complement strand
TGAGGGTGGTGAGGCACTGGAATGGGTTGCCCAGGGAAGTTGTGAATGCTCCATCCCTGGTGGTATTCAAGGCCAGGTTGGACAGAAGCTTGGGTGACACGGTTTAATGTGAGGTGTCCCAGTGCATGGCAGGCGGTTGGAACTGGATGATCTTAAGGTCCTTTCCAACCCTAACTATTCTGTGATTCTATGATTCTATATTCTTTTTTCAACCTAGGAACCAGGTATCAGCCTCTCTATAGTGGGAAAGCTTTCTGTAGTCGACCATAAGAAACTGAGATGAGTGTTGTCCCTGAGGAGTCATCCACACCATCTGCTGGAGACAGGATTATGTTTCCTTAGACCCAACCTTTACAGATGTGTCTCCTGCAGTGGTGATTCCACACAGTTACTGAATTGTCTGCTCCAGCATTTAACTGGTTTTGGTATGAGGAAGTTCCTTAATACCCCCTCTAAATCTTCTTCACTGCATATTAAGCTGGATATTTCTATTCCTTACCTTAACAGAGAAAGATTAAAATCTCATTGCCCTCTACTTTCTGCTAAACTTGTAGATAGTGTAAGACTGTCACCACTCTATCGATAGTTTACAGAATTGCATCCTATCAACTTTTCTAGCCATTTCATCCCAGTATTATAGAAAACTTAAATCCTCTTCTCTCCAGAGCAAGCCATGCTCTGTCTGCAAGAGGCAACAGGGCAAGCTCTGAATTGTCTGAGAGAAAATGGCAGAGTCCATAAAGAAGGAAGGGTTCCCAAAGAAGATTTATGGCAGAGGCACTCAAGAGCTGTGTTGTCTGAGTGTTTCTCTTGGAAAGCCCTGCTTGTGCAGATGCAGCCAGCCCTTACCCCTCTCCTGCTGGCAGCAGGGCTGAGGTATCGCTGCTGCTTCTCCGTCAGGGGGGAGGCAGGGGTATATATGGGCAATTAGCATTTTTCAAGAGTGGTGCTGGAGACTGCTAGAAGGAGAAGGGAAAACAAACATAAAATGAAACCCAGGCAAGAGGCTAATATTTCCATCACCAAAGCTGACACTGCACTGCGAGACCTTTGAGCAACAGAAACTCGATGTTTAAACCCTGTTGAAAGAGAAATCTTTCTATGAGCTTTCCTCATAGGATAATTTTAGATTTCGGCACTTCTTTTCACAGGGACAACTTTAAATATGGAATCATTCGCAGACATCCAAGGCCATTAGGTCATGGAATATGACTTCTGAAACAGAGGCCAATGAATTTCACCTACATACCTCTATAAACTTTTCTGCAGGAAGAAGTTTGTTCACTAGTGGAGTTTCTATAGGGAAAACTATGCTTAGGAGGACAGGCAGGACCTCCACCAGGAAAACCAGCTCCTTGAACGGCTGGACTTTGACATCAACAGAAAGGTGCCCAGAAAACTGTGTCCTTCCCTCCCAACCTCTGGGAGGATGTGTAACAACCTCCCAGACAAAGACACCGTCCTCAGTTCTCCGACTAGACTTGGGCAGGTCCCTCTGAGGCCTTTCAACAATCAGGAAGTGTTCATACCTACTGCCTAGAGTTGCTGCATGGGCACTGTGGAAGTTTGTTTTTGGTTGCAGGCAGGAAGGATTTTGCTACAATAGGAGAGATGACAAGAATGGAGAGCGATGAAGGCTGTGGAAAAACTGACACTTCATTTTGATAAATTTATTAAGAATCTTTACTTCCTCCTTCTGAACAAGCACTATCAAATCTTGGGTTTGTTTCCTATACAAATTCACACCAAAATGTCTACTCTGTGAGAAGACAGATTGAGAAAAGGAAAAAGGAGATCCTGAATGTATTTTGAGTGCTCCATCACATTTGGATTTTAATAGTTTTCTCTCTTTGTTACAATAAAACTACGTTTCTCATGACTTTTCTGCTTACCCTCCCAAGTTAAAATCCTAGGGATGCCCACAGCTCTAGTGCTGCTGCTTAGAAAGAAGATGTGGATTGAAGAGATGGTTTTCTTTTATTAAGTTTCTTTTCTGAGGGTATTTCTTGCCCAAGGCTCCCCAAGCTTTGGAGCTGCTGATGAGGCAGGGAATGGTGCCATCAGAGGCAGGTTATCAAAGCTCAATCACAGGAATGTTAGAAAGCTGTTTATCATTCCTAGGCAGTTCTGTATCTTCCTACTGCTCTCCAGAGTTTCCCTGTTTCTGGTGACAGAAGTCTCTCCCAGCCTTCCTCCTTCACCACTCTGTTCTCTGTCTCCCTTTCTCTCTCCACACTCAACTCTACCACTTATCTGAAGCTCTCTTTGGAGTACATCAGTTTTGTGGCTAATTCATGAGATGCTTTGATTTTGACCATCAATACCACTGCCTGGGAAGCTAAAGGGGAGCTGGGGCGCGGGGGGGTGGGCAGTCAGAAAGAGGGCCTGATGTAGCTTTGCAGTCCATCCAGAGGGTACTAGGTTGGTCTCTGTTGTACTGAGTTGACATTATCATTCAAATTCATCACTGAAATCTTTCACCAAAGATCACTACTTGGTATCAGAGTGAAACCACTTGCCACATCTCAAAGAAACTTATTGGCCAAAGCAACGCACACAAGTATTTTCATGCTTGAAAAGTGATGCTTCTGGAGAGGTAAATAAATGTTCAAGCATAATCGCAGTTCACACATGTGTTGATGAAAAGATACCACGGAATTCAAAACAAACCAGCAGAACAACAAAAACAACAACAAAACTCAGCAAAACCTTAATTCTGCCTCCCTCCCCCTCAAGGTTAACAAAACCTCTTCAAATCAAGACAGACCGCACCAGCAGACAACTCTGGGAGGCTTTACATTGATGTTTTCTTTCTTTGAAAAGGCTTTAAATGCTTTTCTCATGTTTTTACAAAAGCTTTTACATTTTCCAGGGGTTCTCTTTCTGTCTGAATGCCACCGCTAGCAAAGGAAAGGAAATTCTTCATGTCCTTTTGTTGGAACTACAGCAAGGGCTCCATGAGAAAATTCCATGTGCATGGAGCCCCGCATGGGCTCCTATAGATGGCAGGGAGGAAAAATCAACCCCAGCCAAGGAAACAAACAGATGTTTCATTCATGGCTGTATCAACAAACCAATATTAATCGATAGTAAGATCTGTTTGTTATCCCCCAGAGCGGATCGCCTGACTGCATTTTCCAAGGCTTGGGTGGGCTGAAATCCAAGGGGATTCTGCCACTTGTGCAAATGGGCATGAAAGCTCATCCCAAAATGGCAGCCACATAAACCATGTGTGCTCTCAACTACCCTGTGCTGAGGACTGGCATCCAGCCTTGACCTAGACATCTGTAACTGGTTAAAGACATGTTTATTACTCTTAGCATCATCCCATTTAAGAGAAAGCTACATCACCATTAACCAGTACTACTTGTTTTGATGCCAGTCCCCAGTATGCTTTCTTAAGGATTATCAAATCATTATGGGCCATGCCCGGCAGAAAACATTGCCCAGAAGTCGTGCGGACTCATCCAACACTCCTCTTACTTCTGAGCTGCTGTTGGTGAAAGCAGAGAGAGAAGGCAAATGGAAAAAAAGTCAGTAGTTGGGAAATGGAAAGGAAGGGAAGGATTAAATGAAAAGCTCTGCCAGGATGTAGCCATGGGGAGCTAATTCACCATGGGCAGATCAACTTGAGGCAGGACTGAGTTTAAAGGGTCAGAGTCTAGCAGACAGCTGGTACTCAGCTGGTGATGCTGCTGGTGTGTGCTGCTCCAGCACAGCTTATAAATGACACCAGGATAAGTTCTGGGTTTCTTTTTTATTTTGTTTTTAAGTGACTTATACAGGAAACTTTTCCTCATCACATGTAAAAGCTGTTCCAATTCCCCAAAGAAAGAGACTTGGCAAGTCAATTACAAGGAAAGTAGAAGTGCTGAAGCATATGAACAAATTTTAACAACATGCAAGCATAACTTTTATTGCCAACAGTAGATGCACACTGGAATTTGAAGGGGGGGGGGGGAGAAACCCTGATGAAGTGGCAAAATGCAGTTGTTTTTCTTTATCTACAGAGAACGCTGCGGTTTCATTTGCAGATGAATCACTTTGTTTTGATTTATTCAGTTTGTAAATGGATCTGATTTATTTTCCCAGTGGATTTGAGAGATTTTTTAGTAAAGCAAGTTATCGAGCCAGCTTACAATGAGAGGCAATATAACTGCACCAAAATGTTTGAAGAAGATCAAGTTAGGGTATCACCTGATGGAAAATTCTGGCAACAAAACAGAACTAAATCCAAGAATATAATAACGTAAACAAAAAAGCAAACAAACCACTATGAAAAAACAGAGAGAAAACTAGTATCCAGGCAAACCAAACACAGACTCACCAGCTGTTAAAAGACCCTTTAAAGGAAAATCATCCTTTGGAGTGCTCTGTTCCAGGGCAATGTAGTATCAACTTTGCCAGAGCAATTAAATTGTTTAATAATCAAACCTGGATCTCATTTATGCGGCATATGAACACAGTAAAATAGAGCGTATGGAAAGTGTGCTGTACAATGAGATGTGATTTATTTCATATCACAAGTTTGCTGGTAATTAGATAGTTCATATCACAGGAAAGAATGTTAACACCTATCAAATATAATATATACAGCCAGCAGATTTGACATCTTCAATAGTCTTTCTATACTAAGTCTTTATTTTTTTTCAACTTCACGTCCCACTGAGAACATGGAAGTTGAAGATTCAATCCAAATCTCCAGACTTAGTGGAAAGATGCTCCAACTAGCTCAGGGACTCTTGTATCTGGCTGCAGAAGAAAGCTTTCAAAAAGTAAAAGTAAATGGTTCTACTTAAACTTACATGCAGAGTCTATTATTCTGGCAACAGTTTTAGACTAGAGGTGGTCTGCTCCAGCCATAAGCAACTTTTTTCAGAGTTTCTACATGAAGAGCATTTTGCATCCCTTCTTACACATGTGGCAAATGAACCCAATGCCATTCACCGTCACTGTCATAAGAAAGAATACAAAGTTTTGCTATTTATACTCTGGCTAGAAAGTGTTCTCTTCAAAGCATCTGCCACGCTACACAAAACCTGTGCAACCAAACACAACCCTACAAACCCACCTCCCATCATCGTAAATGCTTTTGTTATGAAGAAGCTTTCATTTTCAGCACAGAGGAATGGATCAGTGCTTGACTTTCTGCCACGGAAGAATTGATTTGGATAACGTGGCCAAATCTCTTGGCAGGAGAGGACTCAAAGTTTATTTTAGCAGCAAGTGGAACACCTCCCACTTAGAAAGCTAGCGTTCCTGTGGCAGGTTGGAAAGAGCTTACAATAGGCTTTGATGCTTTTGCTCAGCCACATTTCCTCTTCCAGGATTTGTTGGGAAGAGGGGGAGGGAGAAAAGGGAATAGGTCCCAAACCTTTTACTATCTCTTCTGAGCTTGTTGTCTTTTGTAAGCCACAAAGAACAGATTTTCTTTTGTAAATCCTTAGTAATTAAATGAGTACTTCACTGGCTATATTCTTCAATGGTCTTGTTTCCTAGGTTTTGCCTTTGACAGTCATATTTTGCAAAGGCTGCTAAGATGACTAGGCACCTTACCCTACTTAACACTAAACCAATTGATGCCCGTGCACACTGCATGAAGGAGGAAAAGTTTCATTAATGGCACTTCATTAAAGAACTGCGCTGGAAAGCCCTAAATGTGACCGAACCAACCGAAATCCAGAGCGAGCTGTCTATTAGGAAAGCAACAAAGACAGTTTCGGAAACTGAACTCTGGCTCCACTGCAGCGGATTAGGAAGAGTGATGGGATTAGTGTTTAATGACTTGGGGCAAGAGACAAAGGGAATTTCGACAAAGAGGCTTAGATATGGAAGAATTAACACTCTCTATCCCAGCCATGCCTCTGATGACTTCCAGCATTCTTTCTTGGCTCTGCTGAAGTCTGGGGAGGGTGGGGGGAAACAAAACAAAAAAAGACTAGCAGGGCTTTAACGCCTCCTTAGCCTTTTCTTATCACAGCTCTTTCTTGTTTAAAAGAAAGGAAAGATCTTTTAATTTTTCTTAATCAATGCAATAAGCAAAGTTGCTAAGGGCTCGTGCTTCAGCACATTGCAGATGATCGCATTCCTAACCATGCATTCATCAGCGATACTTGCTGATGCGACAGACCTCTCTCCTACTATATATATTTATACATATATATATTTCTATATATATACACACACGTATATTTGTATATATATTTATACAGCTAGAGCACATACTTTTAAAATGACTTCACAAGGAGTGGAATTCACTTGCGATTGCACGAACTTGGGAAATCCTCCTTGATTTGGGGTTGTCTTACCTAATGGAGAGCAGGGTGAAACAGGCAGGCATTTGCTCATAGAGTTAACCACAGGCTTTCTCAGAGTGACACAATTCAGGGCAGAATTGTGCCCTGAATGTATTAGCACCAGTAGAGCTCATGAGCCTGACTGTGCATATAGAAGGTGCAACTCCATTGGAGTAACTCACAATTTACCTCAGTATAAGGGACGGAGAGAAGGAAGACATTATTTAGGAGAGAATTAGTGATAATAAAGTCATTATTTTGGAAAGAAAACCTCTTGAAGCTAAAACCAATTAATTAAATTATTAAAAAATGCCCATTAAGGAAGCTGATCCCCCCTCAACTATGATATGGAAACATTAACACATTTCATCTCTAATCAGCACTCCAGTCTGACCTTTTGAGCACTAATGTCAAGGAGACACTGCTTAAATAAATATACTGCAAGCATCAAACACCTGTGAGGAATGAGCTTGGGAGAACCTCTCCCAAGAAGTGCTGTGCACCTATGCTGCTTCAGGAGCCTTCACAGCCCACTGAGCCAAAGGAATCACCTGCACAGCCCTGAATCAGGGCCTTTTGTAGACACTGGTCCATATTTCACAGAGGTAGAGACTGTGCAAAATTTTCCTGCAGCGTAAAACCAACTCAACACGTAGCTGCTTTTTGATTTTATGTTTTTAAACCAGCCCAAAGTGCCCACAGAAAAGCCAGGTATTCATTTCACATGTTAGCCAATATGAAATGCTCCCAGAGCAGCTTTAGACTCCAAAGTATTATTTAACCAGTGTGGTTTAGTAGGACAATGGCAGCCCCCTGCCGTAATCCATTCAGGGGCAATACCATCAGTCAGTGTGAAATTAAATACATTACAGGGTAAGAGCTTAATGCGTTTTATAGACAGTTGTTCATCCACATCAAACTTTAGCTTTTAAAATCCTAACATTTGATCCCACAACAGGAACCATGCCTCGAGAATGAGATTGGCACATTTGCACTGCCAGCAGGGCAGAAAAAGCAGAGCACAGCCTTTAGCGGGAAATGTAATTGCCTGAGAGAGAGAAACACTCACATCATGAGAGCTCTGTAGAGTAACAGCCATTGGTAATACATAAGCAGGACTGGTAAATATAAACCCAGGGCTGGCTGGCTATGGGTTATTAGAATCAGTGCTTCTTAACATAGGTTTCACTTATACACCTCTACTTATTCTAACAATAAAAATAATAGCTTTTATTTTAATTCATCCATACAAATTCTGGTTCTGTAAACTGTTATAAGCGCAATCCTCACATCCCATAAAGTTTGGTGGACTTCTTGTGTGAGCGGGTGGCATCCCCATACTAGAGTTAACAGGCTCATGCCCTTATGCTAGCCAAGTGCTCGTCCTTGACCCAGCTGCAAGGTCTTGCACAGGGGTTGTGCTCATCCGTCCTCTGAAACTCAAATGCTCTGTCTTCCCTTCACCAAAGAAACAGCCTGAGCTGCAAAAATAGTTCATAAAAGAGATGTACAGAAAATACCAAGCCTGTTAGATTCTGCTCTCAGTTACACTTGCTTAATGCAGGAGTGAATTCCTTTTGCTTCAGCTGAGTTACTCCAGATATAAATAGGTGTGAGATCAGAACCGGGTCCTTAGAGAGCCTTCTGCCTTCTGTGATGCTGCTTCTTAAAATGAAGCACTGATAAGTCCCAGTGGTAAAAAAAAAAATATTATTTAAAGTATCTTCAGAGCTATCTGTTGCCCAAAATGGCTTTTAACTGTTGAAAGAACATCAAACATTTAAAAACGCATAATCTGCTCTCAGCACCGGCACACAGTGCCAGGAATATTCGTCAGCCTGATGTTTTTGGATCATATGTCACAGTGGATTATCTGACACTCCATGAACATTGACTGCTTCCTCCAGTTGCGGCTACAAAACTTGTTCTCAGGCATGTCACTGGATGCTACAAGTACCATGAAGTGGACCCGGCCTTCACAGTGAGGGTATTGTATCTCCCCAGCCTACGAGCAAAACTACGTCTTATATCCTGATAATGCCTTCCCCCTTTGAACAGAAAGAGCCAAAAGCAACTTAGATGAGTTTTCTTTAGCGATGAACATTTGGATAACTCTTTAAAATATTCCAGGGCTCCAGATGCTATTTATCCAGCAGTGAGAGTTGAGAGCTGTAAGCCCCACACCTAAAGAAAGGCTTTATTGCCTGGGGTGAGTGGGTGGGAAACTCTTTAGGCTCAAATGGGGTCAGTGAAGCTACAGGCGAGCGCTGCAGCTGACTCCAAATACAAAGAGGGAAGGGCACAAAAAAAAGGATGCAGGGAAATCAAAGGGAGAACTGAATTTATTTGCAGGCTTGTGTTGTCTAGTTAAATGGGGACAAGAAGGGGGAGTCCAGGATCCTCCTTTGCAAAACATTTCAGCTAGCCATGAATATTCTGATTCACAAAAAAAGTCCTTTTTACTTTTATTCTCCCCTCCCGATATCAAGATTAGTTCTTCAAAAGATACTCCTTTGGCTTCCACCTTCTCTCTTTTCAATTGAGCTTTTCTCGGAAAAATGGGAATCATGTCGAAGAGGCAAGAGGAAGAAAACCTCTCTGCCCTATATGAGAGGCCCTCTCATAGCCTCTTGCACTACTCCTCCTCTCTTTCCATTCTTTCCTGCTCTTTACTCTGCCCAGCAGGGCTCAGTCCCTTCTCCACACTGGAGGCTCTGGAGGCACTGGAAACTCATCCTATATACTTCTCCAGAAGACACCCCACTTCTCTGATGCCCATGTGCAACTCCTGCACATGCATTGCACTCCCTGTTAATGCACTGAGCAGCCTAGATTCAACAGTTTCAAATCTCCTTCCTTTCTTCCTATCTCTTTTCCTTCACTGGAAGATTGCCAGGTTAAGTCCGCTCCTAAATGCCACCAGTTCCCCTTGATTACATCCCCTCCCAACTGCATGTTCTCAAAGATGATGCCACGTAACACAATGGCATTGCAGCCCTTCACCCAGCAGTTCATGAAAAGCTCTTAGAAAGATGGTTGTGAATCACCACCACCACATGGCCGAGGACCACTTACACTGCTGCCAACAGAAGCCAAAGGGTACGGCTCATAGTTAAAAAAGTCCAGTAATTCTTTTTGGTGCCCTGCTCAACTGCAGACCAGAGTGACCCAGAGACACAATATGGGCAACCCCAGCCACCACAGCAAGTTTGGCTCTCCCAGCAGCTCCTGGGCAAGCCCAGCCTCAGCCTTGTGTTTCACAAGAGCCTAGGAACCCTTGACTGACCTTACATCACTGCACGGCAGGGACGAAGCCACATCCTGACCCTGTATGTCTGTTTTTCAGGATGGAGGAATAAACTCTTTATTGTTTTTCCCTTACACTACATTTTGTCAGCCACCAAGGAGTCCAGTTTTGGTAGCTGGACTTCTAACAGGATTGATCAGCCCTGGCCATGGGTCACCAGCAGCACCAGAGGCTCAGAAGCACTCACTAGTGGTCAAGACCCCAGAAAAGCAGCTTGTTTGCATTTTTTCAATGAAATATGTTAATTAAAAATTGAAACCAAAATAAATCAGAAAGAAAAAGCAACAGATTCTCAATCAAACATTTGACTATTTTTTCTCTCCTCCGCAAGAAAGAGAAAAAACTCCCCCAAATCTACTTAATAACAAAAAACTTCAATCATAGAACACATCTATTGGAAAAAAAACCCTTTCACCACAAATTCACTGTCAATTTCATCTTCTGCTCCACCACACTTTTCTCTCTAATATCAGAATATCCCAATCATCCAGCATGATTGCTAATGGAAGGGAACTCCACAAGTTCTGGTGGGAATCGTTTTTCTCCGCTGCAGGCTCGAGCACTGAGGAATTCCTGTGAGGACAGCAATGACCTCAGGCTCATGCCAGTTCTCCTGCCTCCCCCCACCCCAAATTGCCACCTCGCTCTTAACCTTGCCCCCTCAGCATTTCTGGGTGGGTCCTGAAAACATGCACATATTTCTTTGCCACTCCTTGTCCCAGCTGAAACCCGTTCCCGTCTACCATTACCTCACCCTGCACACAGGTGCGCCCC
The DNA here is from genome assembly GCA_009867235.2 of Psittacus erithacus. Taxonomy (NCBI): domain Eukaryota; kingdom Metazoa; phylum Chordata; class Aves; order Psittaciformes; family Psittacidae; genus Psittacus; species Psittacus erithacus. The sequence continues at coordinate 108,388 of WYDI02164822.1, read as the reverse complement.
GGAGCTTTTTGGGAAAACCTATATTTCTCACAGAACAGGTGCCTGCTGAAGGGTAAGTGGAAACGTACCATGGGGTGATAGGGGTTTTCCAGACCCAGCACCATTAGCTTACTTCATTTGTTCTCCATGGTTTTACTGGTCGATATACTGACGGCATCTTTGCAATGGATAGGAATATTCAGAGCTCTTCAGTGATTGCTTTCCAGTTGCCTGCATCAGAGAAAATTCCTCTCCCAGTCCCAAGACACTTCGCCTGGTCCTTTCTGAAAATGAAGGCCATGGTCAGGGTGTACACCCAGACACATAATGATAATACTGAGTTCAATTTGGCTTTCACCAGCAGTCCTGTGAGGCTGCTCTGAAGTGGGAAAGATGCTCAGAGACCCATACCCTCACCGCATTGCCTGCTCCTGATGCTTTATCACAAACTTTGAGATATTCACTATTTTCATTAGAATTCCAGGCTTCACCTCATCCCCAATAAGTTTCAATCCCTTTTGGTTTTGGACACAAGCCTCAAACAATAACCAAGATAGTCAGAAACGGGAAGGTAAACAAAACAAACACGTTTTTATGACACTGATGCTGGGGAACGTGGCTCCTGATTTTAGACCCTTACTCATAATATACCTTACATGCATTTTATCCCGGGATTGTGTCAGCAGCAATAGGTTTCTGCCTGATTTGCTGTAGAGGAGACCAGACTCATGTCTGCTAACTAAAGAAAATACAAAATTATTCTGGCTTTCCTGCGGTGAAACCGAGAAGGTGATGTAGCCCTGAATTAAACCTGGCAAAAATCCCCAAAGCCTAAGTTTTCTCTGTAATATTAATTCTCAGACATAGAGAACAGAGGAGGTGACATGACCCCATCTGTATGCCCTTCTCCTCCAAAAAATCCCAAACAAACCAAGAAACAGCAGGAAGGTAACCTGCTTTCAAGATGTTTCTGGCCAGTTTTTGGTATCCTCTTAAACCTGGATATCTCAGCTATGGGGCTCAACTATTTGCCATCATCAAGAAAAGACTCAAATCTCTGAAACTTCACTTATTGCTAGATAACACAGTTTCTTCTGGTTTTCACTCCTCTCTAGCCAAAGAATTACCTGATTTCACTAAAATTAAACAGACTTCATAGCCTGTCTCCATGCCCATTCTGTTTCGATATTTTGTTTACCTGAGACTGATTTCAACACATGGACACAGGTTAGCCAACACATTAGACTGTTAAAATAAATACCTTAAAAATACAGATTTTGCTTGCTTGTTTGTTTTACAAGAACCATAAAAATACAGAACTCAGTAAAACAAAGAGCTGAAATGATACAATACTGTTGACCAGCAAAGGCAGCACTTTAGATGTGTAAATACCTCCAGCTCTCCTGCAGTCCCTGCAGGAGGAATAATGCCTGTTGGGGCAGGCAGCCCCAAGGCCAAATAAATGATGCCAAAGCTTCCTGACAGGAGTTAAGCACTGGCTGTGCCTTGTGTGGCCCCTAGGAAGCTTTGCAATGTCAGAGGTTGGATTTAGATGTGTTCAAGGATCTCCTTCTCCTTCTTCCTTCCACATTTTCCCCCAATTATTTAAACTGATAGATGCTCAAAACCCCAGCAGCTGTCTGAAACCCCAGTGCAAGCCTCTCACTTCCCAGAAATGCTTATCTGCAGACAGTAAAGCAGCATCTTGCTGCTCACATTTAGTGATGCATTGAGATACTCTCTTAAGCAAGAAAGTCACCAAATACCAGTGGATCTCTTGGTTCAGGCATTACCCTCTATTACTGTATGTGTTTTGCCCACTGCGAAATATTTGCTGGCAAGAGTGAGGGCCTATGCTTGAATGTAAGTCAGACTGACACACCATGCAGAAGCATTGGAGTTCCCCCCCCCTTTTATGAATTGCTGTCTTTGATCCGTTTTTCATATGTTTCAATGTGCAAGTGCACAAAGACAAATAATCATTGTAATATTTATGAACGTAGCCTGATAGTTACTATGGTTTCAAATAAAACAGGAAAAACGGATACAAAACTGGATGCGCTTCACGTTATAGGTACGGCACATGTTATAAATTCTGCTCAAACTGACTCACTTCTTTCGATGAGGTAAGTGTTGACATTAGACAATTTGGTGGGGAGCATTTATTTCTGCATTTATTAAAATGTCAGTAACAGCAGGAGTAACACCTCCTAAAAGGCTTGCAGGTGCTTGTCTTCAAAAATCCAACATTTGAAGAGGATAAAAAGGTACAAACTACATTTAAAATGATTCACCGGTGGCTGGAAGAGAATAGATGCATTTGTGTGTTTATTTAATGCATGTGATGCATAATTGACACTGATCAAATCCAGGGGACTGCCCAAACTGCTCCATTTCAGCATGTTCAAAATGCTCTGCAGAATCAAAGCGGAAAAAAAGGGTTTGTACAGATTTCGACATGTTGCCAAAACAACATGCTTAATTTATTCAAGGGCCATGCTTTAGACATACCCAAATGCAGGTGAGTGCTACCTCTGAAATGTAAAGTACTCAAGTGAAAAGGAAGGGGATGAAAAATGTATTGGTAAAAATGCATTCAATATGTAAAAATAGCTCTGCAGAGGTCAGGGCACTAAGCAGAGGAGGCAATGCCTACTGACTGCAGACGAAGCATCGGGCTGGTATGACAGAACAAGGATTTTTTTCATTCTTCCTCTCCAAAAGCCTTTCAGGAGGCTACTTGCATCCCCCTTTGCTCAGCTCTCCAAAGAAATTGGTAAGGCCTGAATAAGACGTCAGCTTGTTCACATCACAGGGAAATATAAACTGAGGTCAAGAAAGCCACAACATCTGGAACGTCAGAAAAGGATTTACTGTTAAGGGCTTAATGAACTCTGAAAATAAAGTTCTCAACTTTGCTAATTTGTTTGGGCTTCAAAGAGGAATAAAATACGAAGTTGGAATAGGGTTTTATGGTTCTCCTGAAGAAACAAGAACTACATCTGAGCTAAAACTAGCAAAGCCCAATGACAGTAGGGAGAGTGTCACTATTATTGAGCCAATGTTAATAATTATCGGCTAGTTTGCTAAATTGTAACTGTAGCAATTTACGTGCAAGTTATTGTGGGAAAAGAGGAATGATGAACTCTGGGCTCAGAGGGTGTTCCTGAGCTGATGGCGGATGGGGGTGGGTGGGAATGCGCAGGCTCTTGCAGGTAATAAGGATCTGGCTGATGCCGTTCACCCAGGACCAGATGGGTGAAAGGATGCATCTGTCCTATCATTTTAGCTTGAATCAGGAATGCATATGACTACAGCAGTTAGGTGCAAACTGTGAGCTGTTTTCACAGTGTGCAAAGCAGAGACCTGTTCAGATGAGATAAAAGCTGGAAGATACACATTTAATGCACTCCAGGCACTACGTCCATGGGAACCAGCCAAAAGCTGATTCAGGGAAAGGCCTTCCACAGTGCATGCGGAGGGAAGGTGGCAGATCCTCAGCACTATTTTGTTCTACATATCCACTCCAACTTTGCTGCCTTGTGTGCTAAAGTAAATTGTAGCAAAGCTTTGCTATATAAGAAGTTGACTGCATATATTTCTTCATTTATTTCTGTGCAGCATCTCATACCTGCAGGCATCAGTTCTTTCCTTCATTCCTCTTAAAGAACAGCATTACAGAAGTCCCCCATTAGGCTAGAGACAAGAAGCTGAGGACACAGGTACAGACTGTTCCCAGGGCACATCACGGCTTTACTGCAGTGATGTGCCCCACAAACAAGAAATAAAAAAATCCATTTGAGATTTTAGAGCTTGCTTCCACAGGGTAAAATATGCTGGTTTTGCTGCTGTCAACCAGGAAAGCAAACACGTTTCTTGCAAAGACGCCACAGACTCGATTCCGGGTCTCCTCACAATGCAAATCAGACCCAGTTCCACTTAACCCAGGGAGTTTCGACTGTAAAAGGAGTGGGAATGAGAGGAGCATAGGTCCCCAAGATCAGGATCTAATTAGGATTGCTACCACTTCCCTGCAAGGGGCCATCTATTGCCTGATAATTGAAGCTATAATAATTTCAGCAATCCAGGCCAGGACGTTGGTGGAAGGAGGGCACACAGAGTAGCAAGCGAGTGATTTCCCTGACACCATACTTTGACAAGACTTAGGTAGCATTTGTGACCCTCTTTTCCTTCAGCCATCACTATGGCTGAGTGAACAGCCGAGGTTCATTCACCAGACAGAGCTGAAGGCTGCAAATTGTCTTCTTTGGACGTAAAAGGGGGAGTTGAATCATAACACAACACAGTTCTCATCCTGCTCCTGCCTATGAGATCCGCGTCTTCCTATAAGTAGCAAGTACCTTTGGGCTTGGGCTACTTTTGATCAAGCTGTGGGAGACAGGCCTGAGCAAGGAGAGAAGCAGCAACTGCTGTCCATACAGGGAAGAGCCTTAGTGGGTTTTCACCAAAAAGACTGGAGTTAGCAACAGTGGGAGGATAACAGTGTTTACAGCAGTTTTCTTCAGAAAACAGCTTCTTCCCTGCACACACACATCTCTGTACGTACATTTTCCCTGGTGTATGCATGTACATGTGCTCCGATTACGAAGATGCTGTGCGACAGAGAGCTCTGTTCTCTCTCCAAAAAATCATACAGCAGAACCACAGGACATTGATTTTTCCACACCCTCAATTTTCTTTTGTCCTTCAAGTGCAACACACTAATCAACAGCCATTAACAAAAACCCCAGCACAGCATTTTAGTCCTTTTCTACACAAGGAAAACAAACATTTCTTAGTATGTCCATTGTGTTTTGGGCTTCCTCACTGCATGGAAAATACATAACAAAACAAGTGCACTAAAACCAATATAAATATTACATCTTTGTGGTGCTTTGGAGGTATTGTTTCAGGGTGCAGGTGTTCACACTATCACTTCACCACCATAGATGGCAGTAAATGTCCTTCACCTCCACACTCCTGCCTGAGAGGCACGATCTCATCAGTACCCTTATTTTCTCTTCTCTAAATCACAAACCCAGTTACACATTACCCGCCCTGGAAGGATCTCTAAGGACATTACCAATATTGACAACTTAAGGCTCTGGACACCTCCAGGCAAGAGCGTTATTTCTACTTTTTCAAGTACAAAACACCTCAATAATCTCACGTGCCCAGGACAGGCACCAGGAACCTACAGAAGGGCTGAGAAAAGAACCTGAACCTCCAGGCAGCCAGGTTGCTCACAGCTATCCTTGTACTTGGGCTGGTGCAAACGAGGACTTCATGTAATGAGCTCAACCAGCCACCAAACAGCTGACCTGTCCAAAGGCTGCTCACGCCCTCAGTGGAGCCATGAAACCATTACGCCCGAACAGCCTGTTTTCTGTAACTGACCATGCTGAGCAGTAATTTCACCTCAAAGAGACATATGGGGAACGAGTTTCACTTATTTCCTTCCTTGAGGCTTCCCCCATGGAAAGGACTTGAGGAAGAGCCGTCAATGACACTGCTGCAGCTGGTAGGTGGCCTGTGGGACGGGGACCACAGAAGAGGCTGAGTAGCCAGGAAAGGACAAGAAGCATCAAAAGCAAATTTCACTCAGAGCAATCCAGGGGGCTTCCTATAGCACCAAGCATACAGACAGGTCTCCTCCTGTTCTACGATTGAGTGTAAAATCATTGTTTTCCAAGAGAAAGAGCATTAATTCTTCAAGATAACAGTATCCTCACATCTGTTTGCAGTAAATATTTCAAGGTGACTATGGGGAGGAAGGAAAAAGCCCACCACCCAACCTTACATGAGTTTAATACAACTATTTCCAAGCATATGCTCATAAGATGTTATTTGAGGAAGATTAACTGAAGTGCTGATGAAAATTTGTTTGCAATGCCAAGAAGGTTACTCAAAGCATCCAAACTCGAAGTGATTCCCTTTTGTTCCTGTGCTGACGGGGCATTTGGCTGAACAGGAGCAGGTTCCCCACCCTCCCCTCTCCTCCCCGCTTCAGAAAATATGGCAAAAATTGACCATTAGCTGGGGATTAGCTCACACATTAAATAATGTTGTAAAATATTTTTATGGCGCTACTTCTAGTGGTTTTAAAGATTACTATTCAGGATATCTAAAGCTCAGCGTAAAAGATATATATGCCCCTCTTTTTTGTGAAATGGGAGCGTTACCTTTAAACGCTACAGATTACAACTGATTGCAAAAGGCAAAGCATCCACATTTACAGTGAAATTTTCTTCTCTGCTAAATACAAAATTTCATAAGTGTAATCACCTCATAATAATTACCTAATCCTTATTATTTTGCTTTTAGAGTATTTATTTAGTCTTGAGTTACTAAAATTTCAAATAGTATGGGGCCTGCTGTCATGGCTCTTTATCCAAATGACTCGTAGTCTCTTGTAAACAGTTCTGTGATCTGATTTCCATTGGGACAGGAGTGTAAAAGGCCAGGGATTTGTGATGGATTTACACATATACTGTTTCAGTTAAGTTACCAAGGTCAACTTAACAGCCCTTTTCCTCAGTCTTAAATACATTTGCCACCCAGCCTCTTTATACCACGTTTAAGGAAAGGGGTGATATGATTGCAAAGGGTGCTTGAACTTCCCTGGAAACTCCAATTTACATTCTTTCAACCAGCAGTGGGATTTTTAAGTTCACTTATTATTTTTTATTCAAACGAGCTTTGTGGAGTTGCTGGAAAACCAATTCTTGCTAATACGCACATGGGCGAGACACAGGTTTCTTTGAGTTTTGAAAAGGTCATTCAAGCTTTGGAAAACAACAGAGAATAACATGCGCAACTCAATTGTATCACAGATATTAACCTAACCTAGTTCTCTGAAGTCCATGTCAGGAAAAACATATCCGATTACTGACCCATGATAATAGATCTTTTTTTTTTCTAAAGCAAATCTCATCCAGACTAAATACCAAACAAACAAACATTAACACCCTTTGATAGCTTTGCTACCTTCTCAGGAAAGTTCAAATAGTTTGACTTGCGGCGGTTGTGCAGAAATGTACTGATAATAAAGGTAAACGAAACTGGTGGTTAATTCTCGGGTCTGAATGACTGCGCTGATTGTCTCGTTCACTTGGCAAACAGTTTCTTTTCAAAATGTTATTGCAGCCACAGACATAATTTCTTTAACACTGCAGAAAGAATCAGATTAAAATATGATACAGAAGCAGCACTTACCTTGGGCTGATTAATATGCTTAAGCTGTTACCGTGCCACCATGCTTAAAAGCATGAAGATACGCTTTTCTACACTAGTCTATATATATTGATACCTCCCGTGTGCCAGGAAAACCTCTTTGATTAGTCACACTAAACCATTGCTTAAGTGGCACGAATTTCTCAGGCCTGCACTTTCCATAATCGAGCAATAAATTCTGGGGCTGATCATAAGCCATGCTGTCTCTTCTAGGTGACATGCAAGGAGATTCATTTAGAGTTCCTTTAACCAGAGGAAAACCAAGACGTCTAAAGTAATTAAAAATGTATTCTATAACTCATAACAAAATTCGTTTCAGAGGTCACAAACGCAGACTGAAAGCTATACACTGCTTCATGGTGAAGACCTGACTCTCTGGTTTGGGAGGGATTTTTGTTTTACCATGAACTCCCGCTCAGTCCTAGCTGGATCAGCCTCTGAAAGAAACCCAAAACATTCAGCAGGCAAAACCAAAGTGCTATTGAAATGAAGACAGTTGGGGTTTTATTCTTTGTCTTTCACAGACTGACAGCAACTGCTTGAGGAGGTGCATACATGCTGATATTCAATCCAGAAGTTTTCCTCTACCTGTGTGCCATCTCTTGGAGATGTAACAACCAGCTTTGAACAAGGGGGACATCTGAGCCAGGCTTCTGAACTTGAAATATATGAAATATATGAATGTATGAAACCCTAAGACCTACAGAGTATTCTTCACTCTGCTTTCCTAAATGACAACATTCTTTAAAACTGTGCATGAAATTGAATCTAATTCTTTTGTACTCGTGTTACCATACGCTTGGCTTAAACATTGCGTTTTTAAGCCAAAATGCAAAGTTAATCTATCATAATGCCCCTCCAGGTGAGATTTATTATAGATCACTTTCTAAAACCCGCGTGTTCTATGTGCATGTGCATACCATATTCATCTTATTATTATCCAGTTGAAAAATTCCCAGTGTGTGCAACGCCTCAGATATAATAGCAGGCATGCCAACAGAATATGACACTTATGCTAATCTGCACCCCGCTGTGGAAAAACATACACAAGGATTCCATTACCACATTCATTAGGCTGCAGTGCACTTCATCTTGAATAGGGATTATGAACCATAATACAGTGAAAACAGTTGATTGAATCTACTTAGCCAAATCTCTATGACATTAGCCAAATATTTCGGTGTGAGGAAGAGGAGGAGTTGAACCTTCTCCTGATGGGATGTGCTGCCTTTGCCCCATCTCTCCCCAGTCCTTTGGTTTGGATGGGGAGTTCTGAGAAAGCCAAGGTCATGATGGCATTTTGTGCTAAGACAGTGCTTTAAATATTCAAAGTGCTGCCCAAGAGTTAGTCAAAAGCAATGTGACACAGATGCTGTTGGGACTGGTGGGGACTTTCCAGGCACATGCACTATTTCTTGCTTTGCACAGATTCTTCTAAACACATTAACAAACTCTTCATGCACCTGTTACATGTTGTTTTGGCACTGATGGAGATTTCCAAGCTGACCATACGTGCAGCAAAACCTGCCAGTGACGACACTACACCGCTGAAATGGTAATCACATTCAGATGAAAAAAGATGCTGTCCAGTTCTGTGTTCAAGTTTCCCAAGTATGCTTTGAGTGCATATTCGATTTTTGGTTCTACACAATACAGTTGCTGCCTGACAGTTTGCCTTTCTTGGCAGAAAATTCAACTCCAACTATTTAAAATATTGTCAGAAATAATAAAGACCGGAATACAAGTTACCACTCAAGAAATGTTTTGGAATTTAGCTGTGCCCAGGAAAAAAAGAAAAAAGATGGAATGAAGCCTTCCCCATGTACTAGAGTCAAAAAGAGGTAATAAAAACCTTCTGTGGTTCATATTTAGTAATTTATGGGACTCTCTTGTTTATATACATCCCTTTAGTGTAGCAGCTAAACAGGAAGTTCCTGTTAGCAGCAGCACAATGTAACTGAAAGGAGAACTGCTGAAACTCATGATAGAAACTCCGCTGTGCTCTTTTCTTTCAGTTAAAAAGCAAAGGAAAAGAAAAATAATAGAAAAACATGGAAAGCATCATCGAGCAACCAAATACATTCAGCATGTCTAAACTTGGTTTTCCTTCCATGCATCTGACCCACATTGCATGGTACTTACTCAGGAGCATTTGCTGAGCTCAGTTATCCCCCAAGCGATTCCTGCTCCTGCTGCACTGTCAGCTCTTTTTCCATCCAAGTTTTGGCAAAGCTAGTGGCATCTCCAGCCGGGACAGACAAATCTAGCATCGGCCAACAACAGTCTGAAGAGGGAACATCCCTCCACTGCCTGCCAACCTCACAAGGAGAAGCTGGCATGGGACAGCCAGCTCTTCCCTCCTAAAAAAACCGGGATGGGGAACTGGGGGGATAACGAGCTCTTGCAGGTGCTCGTCTTTGCACCTTCTCCTGACTGACAGTGGTGAAGAAGCCAAGGAAGAATACAGATAAAATTATGAGTATAACCCAAGCAATAGATGGGGTTGATGAGAAGGTTGAGTAAAAGTAGGATTTGCTTGCAGAACTCATGGAAAGAGAAAGGTGACAGAGATTTGATGGGACTTGGCAGTGGGAAAGCTTGGAGAGACCAAACTAATGTGTTGTGGGATGAAATGCTGAACCAATTTGGAGTTTGGCAAGAAAGAATGAATTTCTGGGCAAAAAGCAGTTTATACAAGGGTGAGACATCCACCATCATGTTAATCAATGTGCGTGGGAGATGAGGCAACTAACACAGAGGCTGTGGGGGTTCAGGACTAAACCCATGTATCATGGCAGGGCTTACTGCTGGTGTTATTACACTTCTGTTTTTTTATAAAATATCTCATGTATGGAATTCTGGAGCCTGTCGAGTTAGCAACACCATCAGTGGAAATGGCAACAGGGTCCAGCCGGCTTCATAAATCCCGCTGGATTCTGGACTTGGTATTAACCTCTGCAGGTAAAATCTGTTCTACTGGCATTACTTATCCAGTTTTCAAAGTCTTGCCCAAAAATAAAGAACTTGGAGTCTGCACTCACATTTTATCTCAGGAAGATGCCAAGTGCTACCTAAAAAAGTGATTTCAGTGGAAACTCAGGTCAGCATTTTGTAGCATCAGATCTCTTGCAAAAAGGCTTGGTCTTCATGGAAAAAGTTTTATTACTAACTTCATAGGAAGCAGCAATGTGGCCTGTATAAAATATCCACAGGAAGAACAATCACTCTATAAACTCCTGAAGGAAATGTGACTCCCAGGAACAGCGAGAGGAAAACAGAAATTTCACTAAATTTATAAACCACTTTATTTACTACAGAGAAGAAACATGCTCAGGGGATGACTTTTTTTTTTGTTCAGTTGAGGTCCAGCTTCTATTTTCAACCTTGAAAGGTAAGTGGGAGCATCAAACAGGTTGAACGAGGCACTGTTTTCTTGCTACAGGAACATGGCCCTTTGCACTGAGATTGTAATACAATCCATCCTCTCTGGGACTGCAAATGCTGCAGTGCAAAACTGTGTTTGAAAACCTCTTTTATCATTCATCGTCTCCAGACTGAAATCATTTTTGACAACCTCTGCAGAAAACAAGCAGCTTTCTGGCTACTGGAGAGCCGATTAAAGGGAGGAAACACATGTTCACTGTCAGACAGAGCCCCTGGAGAAAGCATTGACAACCTTTTAACCTCCTTTCCCAGTGAAAGTGCCCAAATGTTTCTCTGGAACAAAACCCCAGCATTGTTTTAAGCATCTTTTCATTTAATGCACTATATTTTTCCAGATATGTTAAGAGTCAGAGGAATTCCATTTTAACATGGAGGTTTCACAACCAGTTCAATTCCCATGCAAATGGTCATATAAACAACTATTAAGGAGGAAGATCTTTTTATGAACTAAAACTTTTTTCTTCTCTTTCTTCTTTTTTCTTTTATTTTCCTTTTTTCATTTTCTTTTTTTTCCTTTCCTCCTTTTTTTCACTGTCTGACCACAGTTTAAATACCAACACATTGAAAAGTTCACTAACCTCTACAGTGATTTCTCAAAACAAGCCAAAAAGCCGCAGGAGTGAAATTTTCTGAGCAGTAGGAAGGCTGACTAGCAGACATTATTAGCACTTTGAGCATTCAAATCTGGCCATGGAAACTTTTGTGACTTACAAGATGCTGAGGCAGGAAGCACCACACATTACTGATGTATTTGTTATCAGGGGAACTAGTTTCCACTGTATTTAATCATCAGCAATAGGGGAAAATAAATTTTCTTCTGAGAACTAAAATGAGAATTTTTATTATTGTTTCTTTTTTCTTTTTCTTTGTTTCTTTCTGTCTTTCAATTTTTCTTAAAAGAAAGTGCTTTCAGAGCAATTGGTCTGGCTTTCTTTGTAGTTATAAACGTCCACTCAGAGGTTGTTTAACATTTAACCTTGCTATTTTTACCTTAATATCAGCAGCTGGAATAGTTCTGTCTGTTTTGATAAAACGAGACTTTTTTCCATGTTGCATATTTGCTTTTACAGCTGAAAGGAACTGTTCCAGCTGAAGTAGGTAACTATAAAACTGCAGTGGTCTAAGCCGCCTGGGAGAGGAGTAGATTATTTGATTAAATGTTCCTGTAAGTAACTGCACAAGGCACTGACCAATAATACACAATATTTGCTAATGAAAGATAAAAGGCCGCGAGCTCTGCAGGTACGAAGTCCCACCGGGATTTGCTATTCCTCCTCCAAAGACCTTGTTCTAGCCATGCTCAATAGCTCTGCTACCATTTAATTTGTCTCGGTTTTCACATGGATTACGACTTGGCTAATGATAGTTGTGGTGGGGAAAAAATTTCAGAGCTGGAGCTTGGCTTCTCCAATGTTGCTCCAAAAGGATTTACTCCTTTTTGGCTTTTTTAATTTTGCTTTTCTTTCTTCAAAAATAGCCTCGCTCCACCAACAGAGTTCAAAACGTAGCCGCTGATGTTCAGATGGCAGCATCACATGCTTTTTTGGGCATGGCAGCTGCTTGTGTGCTAGTCAGGTTTTTGCATTGCTCTTCATCACACAGGTGGTGTTTTGACTCATTGGGACAAGTGGCACAGAAGATGTCCTGCCTGACGTTATTTCTCCTGGGTCCCCACTTGGCTGAACCTACCTTAGGTAACTGGAGAAGAAGGATGTGAACCTAGCTCTACAGCAGTGTTTTGCACAAGAATGGAAGTCGGTGGGCCTTGTGCTTCTGAGTCATTTAAATGCCTTTGGAAAAAGGCCACCCACAGAGGGAAGGTATGCTTCAGCTGAGCACCTTGAATCAGGCAAACAACCACTGCTTTTTTCTGACCCGCAACTGTCCTACCCTGGCAAACATTCCTATTTAAATGCATCTCCCACAGTTACAGGAAGCAATCTCATTCTTATTTTAAGACAGACACCAGCTTTAAAGGAGGAAATTTCCCTGAGAATGGAGTTATAAATGCAAAAGAAGCAGTTCCTCAATGTTTCTCCTTTCCAGGAGATGCCCATTGCACAACTTTGACTGTACTCCCATATCCAAGAGTTTCACAGCAGGACCTGACCATTAAACAAGTCACATTTTTCACCTTCTTCTCAGATCCAGAAGGGAGCCTTCCCTTCTTTTGAACTAGAAAATAAGAAAATCAGCTCCCATCCACAAACTTGTGAAATCCTTCAGAACAGAAGCCAGGAACATTTGCCAAGAAATAGCTCTGAGAAAACTTGGTCAAAAATACAACACAACAATAAATAGTAATAGCCCTTAAAATTTTTAGTTGAAGATCATAACATGCTTCTTAAATGAGGTAAATATCGTTACGCCAATTTTGTAAGTGGGAAAGCAGGGACAGAGAGCTGAAGAATAGCCTGAAGACAGCCAGTTGGTGGCAGGGCTGGAAATGGATCCCAGACCCTCCTCGTCTCTGTCCCACACTCCACACCTCCCACAACACACTGCTTGCACGCAACAGCCCCATGCAATTTAACTTTGGAGGAAACATGACTTTATCCAGGCTGAACTGTTTATCACAGGCTATGAAATGCCATGGATGAAGTTACCCTTGTAGTAAACTCTGCTAATTGTGTTCAGCCAAAATCACATGCACGGCTACAGATAAATGTAGAAAAACCAGAGTTTACCCACTGCTAATTTAGGCATATATGGCTGACCCTTTTCTATGCATAAAACTCCGAGCAGGTGAGTTTATTATTTACTCAGGTGGATCCTTTTATTTGCCCACTGTTCAAAGCTTATTTTCTAGAAAACAGTCTTCAGTCTTGATTTGAAGAAGCGAAAAAAGCTATTCCTCATACTGGCAGTTTGCTTGAGCAGTTATTCCAGGAGTGCTTACATTTCCAATTTACATTTGTCTCATTTCAGCTTCCTGACACTGGTTTTGCTTTGCATCATTTATCCACCAAATCAAACAATTTTGCATTGCTTGGTACTTACTTCCCCTGAGAGCTTCTTCAAGTTAAGCCACTTCTCAATCTTCCTTTCTGCAAAGTTAAGCAGAAGAAGTTCTTTATCACCTTCAGGGTTTCCTACAGCTGCGTACTGGACTCTATGTGTGACCATTCTTCTCAAAGGTAGGAACCCAAACTGCGTGTCCTGGTGTGAGTCTCAGCAATGCACAGTACCAGTAAAAGCACCTTCTGTATTTCATTTCCATTTATACATCCATGGATAGTGGCAGTGACCGCTGCTACACCATCGTGCTGTGGGTTTGCCTGAACACTATAAACTCTGAATGCTTTTTTTTTTTGAGTCTAAAGCTCCTCAAGGCAGCTCCGTTCTTTTGGCATCAAAATACATTTGCAAACATCTTCTAATTGGTGTAGGCTAGCAAGAGACGGAGCCTACTTTAAATTATTTCTCCTCCTTGTCATTATTTACTGGTGTAAATATAGAAATAATTCATTGTTATTACCTCATCATTATTTACCAACATAAGTGTATAAATAATTCAGTGATATTCATATCATTATGTATAATACCATGAATTATAGGAATAAAAAAAAATCACAGTGGTTACCATTAAAAAGTCAACATTAATCAACGTTTGCCTCAAAGTTCTGCAGGAGATAGCATAGCCTGCTCTGCCTTCAGAATAGGAAATAAGTGTGGTACCTCAGATACCACAGTATGGTAACAGTTGGCAGCTGTTGCTTCTAAAATGGTAACCACTGCAACTAGAAATTTAATTGAAAAACGCATTGTATCATGTTTGTTTAGAAAAACGGAAAGCCACAGTTATTTAGCACTCACCTAAACCATCAACCACAATGTCTTCAAACAAATCAGTCCAGAGAGACTGCTTAAAGTGTGACCAAATACTTCTGAAAACTTTCCACAGAGCTGATTGAAATACTTCTGTCAAAACCTTCTGTTTAGCTGGTAAATATTTGGGGAGGGAACAGACCAGCTTTCTTTTGTTGTTAGGCTTTTTATTTCAAAGGCAGAGCTAAAAAAAAGAAAAAGCCAGGAATAAGTCCTAATTTCTACCTTTTGTAAAGATTAATCATTTTGCAAATAGCTGTCATGTTTTGTCCCAAAGCATTTAGGCTGTTATTTTATTACCATGACTCTAGACAGCAAAGGTAAGCCATTCCATTTCTTCACTGTCCTGTATTTGACTAAGCTTGCTCATCTTGTGTGAGAGACCAAGACACTGTCCCACATGGCTGCTCTAAATTCAAGTCTAGCACCTTGGTCATAGGAAGCAATACTAAACATCAGTGGCTGATTTTTCTCTTTTTAAAAGAAGCATTTCCACCAGTTGTTATGGTCAGACCATCCTTTCTCTCCTCAGGTTCTTGTGGAGCATCTTCCGAACTCCAGCTGCATTGGAGGTAGCTTGTATATAAGATAAGACTCTGGTCATTCCTGACAAAACTGTAGTGTCCTAAGTCCATCACTATGGATCTTACTGCTGTCACACCAGAAACTCAGGCTTACATACACACACACACATATATCAGCTCTTGAGCAGAAGAGGTGAAAGACCAAATGTCACAGAGACACTGATAGTTAATGGATGATCAAAACCTTAGCAAGTTCTCAATCTTTTTCTCCTTCCAAGCCATATTTTGATTTGAAATTCAAATTCTGTCAAGAAGTAAAATCACCTTCCAAATGAGTAGGTCATTTATGGCATATATGAAGTCAGAGAATTACAAGTTATGCTTCCTCAAATATTGCAGGGTTTACCAAATCACTGTAACTCGTTTTCCTGTCAATTTACAGTAAGAACAGTAAGAGCTTAAATCCGCAGTATCACAAGATGACTTTGATTGAAAAGGAAAGAGTTGTTACAATTTTTCAGCAGGAAATTAGCTAGGGATGCTTAAACTGTAGATTTTAGTTCCCGTTAAGAGGGGAGGAAAAAAGAAATACATCAGTATCCATCATTTCTTGCTGGAAAAAAAACCCATCAGATGCTGTCAACAGATAAAGGAGATGTTTCCAATGAGAGTGAAGAGAAGCAGCAAATTAAGAAACAATTGAAATAAGTGGTTTCACAAGATGTAGAAATGCCTAAGACACTTTTCTACCAAGTTCCAGCATAAGAATAAACACTAGGTAAAAAACCCTTACATTAAACTAATAGAATATTCTATTTCCCAGGATGAAAAAAGAGGCATCATCCTTCTGCTCAACTCCTCTCCTGCAGTTCATCCCTGCTTTTCTCAACATGGAATATATGTGCATACTAGCTCCCTTACAACTCTCAAGGTTAAAGTGAAATGATTCTTGCTTTGATAGACTACCTTTAGTCTGCAGGGGCCACAACCCAAAGAGGCAGGGTGATGAGGAACTCTTCCACTTCATGAAGGCTTTCTAAATTGATGAGATATTACAAAATCTGCCATCAATATCCCATAGAGATCCAGCCAAAATGACCTTTTTTCCTCTGAAACGAAAAGTGTTGCAGTGAAAAGCATTCAGTGCTTTTGTCACTTGAAAATTTTTGTATGGTCATGCAATGGGTATTGAAAACAGTATCACACCCTTTGATGATCTTCATCATAGAAGACGCAAGAGTTCCACAAGGCACAGTATTATTTATCAGATGCATCAACTCTGTTTCCACAGGCAAATATGACACTCTCAGTTATTTAGAGAGACAGCTTTTAGGTATAAACAGCACAGCTCAAGGCAGGAATGGCCTAACATATTGAGGGTTTGATTCAAAGCACAAGCAGTGGCATTTATTTAACTGGGTTGGGATCAAGCCCTTTGAAACAGCACATGTTTATGTGCTTTTGTATATACTTCATGCAATGTAATTCTTATGTTCATTTGTTTGAAACACTAAATCCAAAGTTAGGAAAGAAAAAGACGTCCTGCTGTGATGGACACTTTGGGAGTTTCATGGTCTTTATGGAGATATCAAGCCACCTTGCAATTTTTCTTTGCATATTAATGATATAAGAGAGTTGTTCGACACGTAAAAATACAGACTTAATTACTTTCACCCCCAAAGTTTCTCACAGTCTATACATATATCTTACTTGTTCCTCCCTAACGTAAAACTTGCAGAACAAGACAGAGAAGGTGAATTATTCCTCAGGCTCTTACCAAGCCTTGATACCAGTCACTTCTCCCACACCCCAGTAAAACATGTTCAAGTATAAAGTTTCATACAAATATGCATCCTAAAAGAAACCAAACACTGATTGAAGTTTGTCTGAAAAAACTGGCTATCAAAAGTCTCAATAACAATAACAAGTATTTCTTTCTTTTACTGTATTTCAGCTGGATGACACTGACCTATTTAGGAAAACAAGAAATAAATAAGAAAATTACTCAAAAGCCATCTTAAAGCTCAGAGAAACCTTTCAGTGGCTTGGAGAAAAAATCAGTTAACATCTTCCTGTATTTACACAGATCCACACTTCTTGGCTTTCACTACCTTTTTTCTCTCGGGTGTTCATACAACACATACCCCAACAGTGTCTAATTCACAAGCAAGCAAAGTCTTGGGTTCTGCTCCCCGGTCTGACTGGGTGCATGAAGCACCAAAACCCACATGGAAAAGCCTGTCTGTGAGATTTCCAGAACTGTGCTGTGGGCACTAGAAATTTAGAGAGTTGGGAGAAGCCCCAGAAATTAAGCTGCCAAATTATTGGAGACTCACTTCTCAGTAAATAAAAGCCCAACACACAACTTTGTCATTAAACCTCAGAGTTATGTTCTTCTGCATCTTGTCTCAAATTCAATACATGCAGTAACTCATGGGTCATTAAAATGGAAAGGCTCCCTTTCGGTTTCAAGGGCAACTGGATCTGATTATATGTGCTGCTGTACCTAGGCACAATGGGATGAGTGAAATACTGACTGTCGGCCCCGAGCTTGAATTCACTTTCCTGTAGCACGAGCCTTACCTGACGCGCAATACTTCATGTGTTAATAATGTATTTGTTACAGCTATCCTGTGGAACGCTTAATTAAAGTGGTATTTTGTTTCAGTTGAATAATCTCTGTTTTATTGTCATTTGACATTAAATTGCAATTTGCCATGCTCCATACATTTCTGCGTACCTTGTCAATATGATCATAAAGGCGATGTTATTGACCAAGAACATAATACTTACTGAGCGGCTTGAGAAAACACTCGATTTTTAAAGTTCTACTTTCTCTTTTTCTTGTTGTTGCTAAACCTCAATTGCTTTGGTTTCTTTAAAGCTCTTTGCTGCCCAATAACTCCAAGTGCTAACAGAATTTAATATTCAGTTGTCATGCACGTCTCAGCACTTACCACAGCACTCTGTGAACTGTATTCAAACTCAGGTCAGCTTTTCCCATGCACATAGATATATATGTGTGTATGTATAATATATGAAGAAAAAAAAGGAAAAGAAAAATATACCATGGCTCAGGTCACCACTTGTGTGCAAGACATCAGAGGCGGTGCTGCTCCTCTC
The DNA here is from genome assembly GCA_009867235.2 of Psittacus erithacus. Taxonomy (NCBI): domain Eukaryota; kingdom Metazoa; phylum Chordata; class Aves; order Psittaciformes; family Psittacidae; genus Psittacus; species Psittacus erithacus. The sequence goes on along the minus strand of WYDI02164822.1, from coordinate 90,257 downwards.
CATACCTTTTCTGCTTCTTCTACAAGAGCCAGCAGAGGGAGAGCCTGGGACAGGGGCACCCACCACCATCATCCCCCCGCTCTCCTCTCAGGTCTCACATATTGAATTTAGGCTCCCTCCTTCAGGCTACATGAATCATTTCTGCCATGAACTTGTGACCCTGGCTCCGTAACGCAGCGCGCTGCTCTACCAGGACCATACGGCAGATAAGGCGCAGCTACTTTGGTCTGTACGAGACCTGACATTCAGAAAGCTGCACTGAATTATCACAAGACAGTGCATATCACAGCGGAGTTCAGTGTGCACTGGAATAAAACGCTTGGGTAGTATTTCCTAAATTTGGAGGAAAAAGCTAAATCCCATGCCCTCTCCTATTTCACTCTGATTGAAGAGGTAAATAAAATAAAATAGGCTTACATGAAAATGTTGTCTGTATTAGTGCCATGTTATTTCTGCTTTACCAGCAAGCTGAAAAAAAGCTGTTGTATATTTTCTTTGTATTTCCTGCCTTGGTCTTGGATATCTGGAATTGAGTTCGTTCGCTTTCTTTAACCAGAGTTTCAGAGTACTACATTCAGTTTTGGCTAAGTTCAATTTCAGCTATATTTCTCCAAGTTTACCCATCTTAAATACAATACTGCGTGAGAAAAGTTCCTGTAACAGGCTGAAACAAATCTTACTAATACAGAGCTAGTAGGTTACTGTTGCCCAATTGTAAACTCAACCACATTGGCAAATAAGAACATCCCAACAACGCACAGGAAAACAGACCTGACCATGATGCTGCTTATATCAGTTACAGTAAAGTCATCATTAATTACTCTTTTAATGGCTCAGTCGATTAAATACTGAGCTATTATTGTCTTGTAATTATGTGTATCAGTGGAATAAATCCTCAAGTTCAATTAGGGATATATCTTTTACTGCAAAGTTGCTGCATTGCCACAAGTGACTAATAACAAATATACATTACTTTTTTGACAATGGCAAAATAAGTATTCTCATCCAAGTGGCTGGCATGTGTAATTTGATGACTTCACTTAAATAGTTCGACTCTGGACCAGGAAAGCAAATTATACTCACTCAAACAGTTTGACTGTGGATCAAAAAAGTAAATTATATAAGTGGATACTGCAAGGCAGAAACATGTGGACACAGCTGTAGTGTCATGTGTCACAGTTTCGCTCCGTGCCAGCTGGCACCGGCACAAAGGCAGGCCAAGCCAAACAATTCCTGTTATTCATAACAGCAAATGTGCATTCAAAACACACAGTGCAGGCTTTATAAAATAACTTGGTATTCAAATGGATCCACACTGTGGAATTGTTTTTTAATCACACATCGCTGTGCGCCAGGCCAATATGCCAAATTGTCCTAGTGGTCCAGAAGTTCTTGTCTTTACCCAAAGCAGTGTAAACGCAGGTCTTGGCCCGCACATCTATGGGCTATTTGTGCTCGGGGTTTGCAGCCTTCCTTGTGCACTCGGTAAATAGATGCGCACCCTTAGCGCATTAAATATTCAGCCTTTCAATTAACAAGGGCGCACAACATGCACATTTATGCCTATATTATAATCATAACTTCCCTAGCACAGAAAATCACGTCATTAAGAAGTCTAGCTACAGAGAAAGTAAACAGTTAGGACAGTTTCACAAACTCCTTCTAGCCTACATTTATATTTAGAACTTAAATATGAAATGCCAGAGATATTCACTGTACTCCTCTATAAGGGGACCTCTTCCAAGTATGCAAATAGGCTCAGCGTATCTAACCTCAACAGGGACTTCATTGAAATATGCCCCTACTGATGGAAAAGAAAAAAAAAGGAAGGGGGAGTTCAATTCAGCTCTTTTCATTGCTATTGAGACAACTCTTACTTGAAAAGTCTTCCCTGCCTCCCCCAGACAATTTCTCCTTCCCAGTGATCCAAATGAATCTTTTCCTATTGCAGGTTCCAGCCTTACTTTAGCATATCTGAAGTTTTGTCACACCAAGTGAATGAAAGCTGACCACAGGTTATGGCTGAAGTCATGCAAAAATGGGAATTTTTAATAACATAAAGCCCAGCTCCTCAGAAGGTGTATGTCATTATTGCCACTCTTGAAGTCCCTGGCAACCTGCTAACATACACCAGGTAACAACCTGAGAAGAATCTGAGAGTTTAAATATAGCCAAACTTAAAATAATATTGTTTCGCTTCCAAATTTCCCCTCCTTTAAGGAAAAAAAAGACTCTGACCTCATGTTCTCCTGCAGGCAAACCCCTTGGTTCTTCTAGGAGGCTCATCAAGTGCTTCATCTCATCAGTGCCAGAAAACAGCGGGTGGAGGCTGGGAGCAAGCTTTTCCCTTCGAGGAAGCCAGGGTAGCTGCATTCCAAGGAAAGGGAATATTTGGATCCCTGACCACAATGCTACACAGCCTTCTGCTGATTACGGCTTAGTGCTGGCTGCAGGAGCTTTGTGTGTGTGCTCAAGGACATCTTTCCAAGTCTGATTAGTTTGGCTGGAAAGGGGATCATGAGCCTTCCAAGTAAACAAAACAGATGTAAAAGACTCAGCAGTAACACTCCCTTTTTTGCCTTCTCCACCCTTGTCATAGATAACTGGGGACAACTTCTGCTGGGCTCAGTTGAACTCCATCTGGGGAGGTCTACAGGACTACTCCACTCTCCACCTTCATGAGGATCTGGTCCCTTGGCTTTTTCAAAACCAGGCTTTTATCCACTCCGAGAGCAAGAGACCTCTTTTCCTGGGAAACATAAATAACTTGCGTATGGAGGTGATGGGGAGGGATGACCCAGCTTCTATTACCTTGTTTACAGTAGCTACTCTTTAATGTCTGATGCCTAAGATTTGATAAGTAGCATTCTGGTTATTCCCCCTTTGGAAACAGAGACAAAGAAAATTACACTAATACATTTTTCCTGTGCGCCCTTCACAGCCTGCGCTCTTGAAAAGTAGCCTTTTCCCCATCTTCAGAGTGTAACTGGTATAGGGGCTAATAGATACCAGACATCTCCTATCGGGCAACATGGTTTAAATAGGCACATCATTAACATGGATTACTTAGGCCATGTCTCCTATTGAATTAGTGGTCTGCAGGCCAGCTCCATGGAAGGGTCTGGGGGTCTGTATACCAGGTACTGAAACATCTAAACTTTGGTGTGAAAAGCCTTGGGAAAAAATGCCAGCTCATAGACTTTAGCTGACTTTAAAAGCAAAACTCCTGCAAACATCCAGAGGACTATTCCACCCCAAGCTGCAACAGCAACAGGATGAACTCAAGTGGAAGGCTTTAAAAGGACTTTGGGACTTCAGTTTAACACCTGCCCAGCCAATACTTCTGTCAGCATTATTACCATTGACTTCAGCAGGAGGCAAGAGAGGTAAGCATCCACTCCTTTGGAAACTCTATCCCCATTTTCAGTATGCAAATCTTTTACAGGGTGCTTTGAAAAAAGGATCTGAAATGTCTAATAAAAGATTAGACCAGACAGACAGACTGGGCACGTCTACCAGATGTCTGCAGGTGGTCCTGAAGCCTTTAGCGGTGAGTGGCACAAGTTTGTATGGGTGTGCAGGCAAAACTGGGTGACCAGTTCTCCTCCTTTTTGTGGGAGGAGGGAAAGGACATAGTACCATGTGGGACGGGTGGTCAGTATAAAACAAAGATAATCCTCCTTTTTCCAATGTTAATGACTTTAGATATCAATAAAAGAGGGAGAGGTATTCATTTGTTGTTCTCTTTAAATGTAGTTTTTTTCATCAAATCTCTCAAATTTGCATTATGCTTAATAATGAAGTTGAGTTCCATGTAAACCAACAGATGTTTTAGAAACAAGGGTTTGGGTTTTTTTTTCAGCTCACATGCAATTGCTCACAGATGTTACCTGCCATATTCAAGTGATTCTGTCAGACCTGCTGTTTTGTACATAAAGTTAGTGATGAGCAAGTTAAAAAAGGAACATGTAGTTACTATCATCTGATCTGTCAGAGCCACAAAAGCTGCAGCCATTGCCCCATGTAAGGAAACCAGAAGTAGACATTTCAAGCATATTACTGCACATCAAACCCTGTTGGAAACTCCTGCTGAGCCTGTTTATGACAGCATAATCCTCTCCAAAAACAGCTAATATAAAATGCTATTTTTTTTTATTTGGCTGTGATATGGTAATCTGATAGCAAAATCATATTGACTGCGCTGATAGCAATATCTACTTAACAGGAGAGGGGGCACACATAAAAAAAAGGCAATAAAATCTTGAAAATGCCCTGCTATTCCTTTTTCTCCGTATTCAACTGTAATAGCTTTACTGAGCTGTGAAAAAACCATCTCTGGAAGAAAGACATATTGTTACAGCCCCTGAACTGGCAAACAAATGCTTGTACAGCGTGCTTAACGTGATGTAAAGTGATGGGAGGGCTGCAGCTACAATACTGAGTTGGATCTACGTTGTTACAAGGCTCATTCAGCATCATAGCCTATAGACCAGGCTGCATCAAGCCCAAACCTACTGTCCTGCCTTGGTCATCAAAAACCTATGCGGATATCTCTCATGTCACAGGGTGTGTGTAACACTGAGAAAGGAGAGAGAAGAAGCTTTGATTCCTTTTCTCTGCTAAAAGAAAGGTGCATGGGGTATTTCCCCACCCTTCCATTGACTATATGAACAATGATGTAAATGAACGTTGAGGGTCTCCTCTGGGAGAGTGTAAATTTAAACTCAGATCAGCACCAGCCATGACACCAGCTTCATGTCTCCTCTAAGAAGGGAGGATATTTTATTTCTGATTAAAAAAAAAAAGATAAAAATTTGGAAGTTTTCTGATAATTTCTTGTTGCTTATTTACTGATTCTATCAGTAACAGTCTACTCTTATTCTATTCTATCTTATTCTACTCTAAGTCTGATTCTATTCTATCAATAACAGTCTATTCTATATCCTGGATATAACAGGCTCACCCAAGGTCTCCATTACACAGGTAAGGCAAAGCAGAAAGTCAACTGAGGTACATTTTGTTGGTTTCAAATGGCTACAAAGATACAAAGTGCCTGAATACGGCCTCCCAAAGGACATTGTATGCAGTTTGGATTTAGACCCTGTAGCTCTACATATTTAGGGGACTAAGTCAGGAAAGGCCTTAAGGAAGACAATTGGTTTTAATTACATAATATTCTAGAGGCTTCTACAACCTCTTGGGGTTTTGGACTGGTTTCAGTGGAAATGATGTGCAGCTAGCATGGAGCATTTCTGAGCAACACAGATGTGTCAGGCACAGGGATCCAGCTGTGATGACCACAAAGGAAGGCAAGACAATCAAAGTACGTACCAGCCATGTTTGCTCATGCATTTCCTTTAACTCTATGGCATTTGCCTTTTCAATTACTTGCCTGGCTTTGAAGAAGCCAGGCTGGGGATGCAGCCATCAGTAATAGCTGCAAGAGTGATGGGACCTTCAGCAGTTCCCCCTCTTATGTGCTCTCCTACCAAGCAGCTTGACAGCTCCAAGCAACTTGTGTCTAAGTGACCAAATCCCCCATTCCTTCTTGCAAAATCACCTCCCTCTCTGTCTAGCTCCCATAACCCCGGAGAGTTTAAAAAGTATCACCAAAACATAAAAAAATCCTCAATTAGTACAATTAACTTCATGCTTGCAGCCACAGCCCTGATATATTGAACCCTTTCTCCTGTTATTCTTACTAGTTTTGATTGAAAACTGGAGGTGGTCTACAAGTCTATACTTTCAGAGTGCTTCAGATCACACAAATTTGTCTACAGCGTTCTGCTAAGCAGTAATACAAGATAAATCTAGTCTATCCCCATAAAGCTATCTCCCGTTGCAGTTTGTTCTGTTTTCCTTAGTTGCAAAATATTCTCTCTTCTGCTCAAAATTCTTCTAGGAGGAGGCTGAGCTTTTCCTCATAACTCAAAAATGTGTTTTAATAAGACTTAAAAAAACCCTAAGAAACTGGCCAGCATTTTCTGCAGCAGCTAATGAGTTAGGGCGACCAAAACTATACATGTGTTGATTATAAAGAAGACTGATGCCCTGGCATTTTAGGAAACAATTTCACCTGAAGCTGAGTACCTAAAACCATTAGCCAACACTCAGCAGTGAGAACAGGACTTTGTTTTGCAAAGACTGTCTCAGAAAAGCACTTGAGATTGAGGTGGAAGAGACACTGATGAGAATCGCTCGTAAGTAACTGAAAGATTTCTGCATGTTGAGTTTGGAACCAGGATAACCAAAGCTCTCAAACCCCTTCATTGCAAGTCTGATACGAATGCAACCCAACAGCTCCTGCTGGTACACACATGGATTTCCTCTAAGCTATCTGGGTTTGCTCACTCCCTACTGAAGTGGTGCCGGGCGGGCATCCCATCCAGTGCACTCCTTCCCCAGAAGTAACTCAAGGCCTGACAGCCAGTGAGGTCACCCCCAGTCTCGCCAAAGCCTGTATGCCATTACAATGAAGTAATAATGTATTTATAACACACCTAACCACTGATGGCTTCTATTCCTGGTGGGGCTTTTTTTTTTTCCAACCCCCCTGCATTTGCACAGATGTTTTTTGAGAACTGGTCTCCAGAAAGAGCCCTGCAGAAAACAAGCTCTGTCTGTTGATTCTGGCTGGCTTCTATAACGATAGTTGTTAGCACACAGGATTTATGTTTCAAATATCATTTTAATTTCTCGGGCTGCATTTTTAACCACAAAATGTTAATTCAATGGTGTACTATAAATGCTGCAGCTCCTTTATAAAAATGTAGGACAAGCTGTTTCTAAGGAAATATTCCGAGAGTCTGATTCATAGAAATACAACTCTCATATATTTTCCATGGAATTTGCTCTGAAATATGTGAAATACATTCTACGATAAATTATGGACTTTTGTGATTCATTAAATCCTCTCCCTGCTCACGAGTAGCAAGCTCTTCATTAGACACAAAAAAACGCAATCAGCCAAAACCAGCGACATTTTCTTTCTTATCATATCCAGTGGATGCTCTCATTTTTGATCTTCAAAAAGAAGGAAAAGAAAAAACAAACCCCTATAAAAGCATTTAGGGAAAGCACATAAGTTAAGCTGGCATCCAGCTTTCATTTACAAGAAGGCAAATTAAAGATATCTACACACGTAATTACTTCCGTGTTCAATTGAAGGAGTTAGAGCTCAGAATGCCTCTCATAAAAATCACAGTGATTATTAGGAATGGATGACTACTGAAAAAGACATTTCTAGGATATTCACTCTGATGTTATTTTTCTTTTTATCACTTTGTCCCAGCAATGCTAACGCTCCTTTTGTGCTTCCTACCAGCACACATTTACCTGTGATGTGGGTTCACTGGCATGCATCTTCATGAGAAGAGTTTTAAGGTGTCACCTCTGATATTATTCATGTGCCATTTCAGCTGGCACGTGCTCACATTAGAAGCATGTACATGACAGCCAATTAGGGAGCAGAAAAATATATATTGTGTGCCTTATTTAGCTGATGACATTTAAACAACTATAACTACCTAGCTTGGCTAACAAAACCCCACATACCAACCTGCTTGCAATCCCTTCAACAGCGTGAATGATCATCTTTGCCTTTGCTAGGATTACAGATATGCTGAAAACAGATATTTCTGCACTCAGGCAGACTTCAGTGTTCACCTGTCCTGCACCACTTTCTCAATAAAGCAATTTCTCCTCAATGCCAGTATCACCAAAGCTTAGTTCAACCCATTTTTCCTCTTGCTGTAAGTAACACTTTTGAAGTATCCCTTGTCTGCCTTTCTACACCCTGCTGCCATTCATCTCCGTGAACGCCAAAGGCAGCAGCCCTATCATGATTTACAAATGGGAAGGCACCTGGTAGTGCTGCCTTTGAGTACAGGCCTGGGGCAGCTCAGGATCTGGCCCTTGGACTCTACTGGGTGTTTTGTGCACAGTCTGCGACTGTAAAACAAAAGGGAAAGAGGAAGAAATGGGCAAAGTGGCTTCTATTTTGAAGGCAAGACCCAGACTGGAAGTACCCTACAATCATACACTTTGTACTGAGAGCCAAGATGCATTCTCTCTGCACAAAGGAAAAGAAGAAATATAATTTCACCATTCTTTTTAAATGTCATGTCCCAGCATATCAGACTCATTTCATCTTCAGATCATCCCAACATGCTCCATTAGCTACCAGAAGATGTGAGCCAATGTTACCACCACAACAAACTCCCAGTACAACCATATAATTTCAATTCTTCACACATTTTCTTCGCGTGCACACAATGCCTTTGGTAGCTCAGTAAAAGTCTCCTCTCTCCAGTCCACTGCCACGGGCTACCAGGCTGAAACAAAGCTCAGTTTCAAAGCTGAAGCATAATGACAAAGCGGGAGGGAAAGCATAAAAGAAATAATCGGCGATAGCTGTGCCTGTGTCTTCAGAGGTTCTCCTGGCTAAGGACTCAACCCAGGGTGGGCCATCAACTCTGCTGCCCGTCCTCCACATCCTTCTGGGACATGCGGCATTGAAATGCCACCTCCTAAAGAGCCACATGGTGAAGCAGGGCAGGCTGCCAGCCTGAAAAACGTCAGCATGTGAAAACCTCAAGGCCCCTGCAGTGGGGTTTTCTTTTGTCCCGTTTTTGCCTTTGCTAATACAGGCTAGGAAATGAGCTGGTTGAATGGATAGTATTTGGGGCAGGAATCAGGTTTTGTTGTTGTTTCAGACTGTGCTCAGTGCATTGGGATCATGATGCCCAAGGTATGAGCCTTTACTGCAAAATATACAGGACTGAAGACCAGCAAAAGGCATAAACCAGAAGATTTCTGACTGGGGAAGAAGGAAAGGACTAGCAGTATCCCTGCCAAATAATCTCTATCAGGCAAAAAAGAAGCAGGTAGCTAGTTCCCTGGATGGGATGGAGAAAGAATGGCTGGATGCAGATGTGGTTCAAAAGTCAGATTGTAAAATTATCTGTAAAGAGCTCTAACAGAAAGAAAAGGGCAGAAGGGGAAAGAGAGGGCAGCAAGAGGAAGAGAGGAGGAACACTGTTCCCCTCTGGAGAGAATTTCAATTCAAATGATGCTTCAGCTTCCCTTCTCCCTGGTAAACCCAGGCCTGACTTTTCACTCTCCGCACCTTCCCTAGTCAGTCACAGTCGTACAAAGCCAAGCCAGAGAGAAATAAAAATGTTCTCAAATTTGGCAGCGTTTTACACCTCTGTGGTTAATGCAAAACAGAGCTGCAAGGTTGACCACTTTTTTTTTCCTCTCATGAGAAAAACACACATATCTTACGAGTATAACCATCTGTTGTGTATCTCACTTGGAAAAATAGGATGGCTACTGAGGAAAGTCACTACTCTGAAAAAACACTTATAGGTGGAAAAACAGTCTCAAAGAAGATCAGGTTGAAGACAAGAGGGTGCCACCAGTGTGGGAGAGGTGTCTGTAGGATTCCTCCACTTCTCTCTCCATCCTGTTCCAAGACACCACTCTGGGAGGTCAGACTTTGAAGAGCATCCCCAACAGCGGGTTTTAAGTGCTATTAGCCCCTAAACAGGTTTCAAGACATGAAGGTGTGCACTGTGCCCTGCTAGGGTGCCTTAGGTGTTGTTTGGGTTGGGCTTTGTTTTTTAGCCCTCTCTCTTCTCATTGATTTGGCAGGTATTGATGCTCCTGGTCAGCTACATGTTGACCTGTTTTGACAAAGCCTGAGATGTGTCCCAGACATCCCTATTGCTCTTAAGGCTGATGCTAATCAGTAGCCCTCGGCAGTCATAGCAATGGGGTAATGACTGTGTGTACTCCCCAGAGGAGCTGCTGTCCTGAAACCACCCCTCAAATTTAGGTTGATCAAACTTCAAAAGAAAGCAAGTTCTGGACATTTGTATACTGCCTATGGATATCATGCAGAGTCTGTGTGAGAAGATACAGCTTCCTACTGCCTCAGGACCATGGCATCTGTTAAATGGAGCTTATCTTTGAAAACCTGAAAAAATAGGATGAGCTCCTTCTTAAAAGCACCTGAAAACATTCTGGGCCATGAACCTTCACTTCTGTATTCATCTTGGAGCAGTGAATCCAAACAAGGCCACCCTCCCTCTTTTTCTTGTCTCCTCTATTCACCCATCCCTCCTCAGAATCCTGCACAATAAAATAAATTATAAAATTGAGATGCTACAAAGCTAAAACTCTTTTGTACAATGCTAAATTGAAGAGAGTGGTCTGAATTTTTGCATTCCCTGAGTACTTACAGGCACCTGCAGAAGTGCATAAGGACTGACAGGACATAGAACACGTGGCCCTGAAGTAAATGCATCACAATAAAACATATTTTGCTATTGCAGCTTTCAAAAGTAACACTGCAAAGGGCAAAGACGCGGTTTTAGGGCAAAGTTTAAAGAGAATGAAGACAATTCCTGAAAAATTAAAATCGGGGGGGGGGGGGGGGAAGAAAAGGAAAAAAAATCTCTATCCACTTGATCCAGATTTAGGTGTTTATTTCTTGCAAAAGCAAAACAAACACACAGAAATTTATTTAGCTTGAAAATGAAATGTTCCATTAGACCCAAAACAAAACATTTTGTTATAGACACTTGTAAGAAAAAGCAAATGACCTAGAATGCTTGATTTTTCACACCACTGCTGCTGTTTTATTCAATGAGTGATGATGCTTAACCTTTCTGCGATCCAAGGTCCAATCAACCTTACAAATAAAACCAAGTAAAAGGAAAGAGAAATCTTCTCCCCCTCATCTTTTTTTTTCCATTTGTCATCTCTTTGCAGTTTTAGATGTGCAGGAATGCACACACATGGCTTTTAAAAATACATTTACAACAGTTTCGTGGAGCAGAGCGGGTTTCCTATGGTCTTCAAACGCACAGTTGAAGAGCACTGGCTTGAAGAGCTCACTGAGATCTCTGAGACCTTGCCTACCTACTTCTTGCAAGGCACCTCCAAACAGCAGCACATTCACATACAGCTGGGGAGTATTCTTTATTTTTTATTGTCTTTATTTTTTGAAGAAGTGAGACAAATCCACAGAAGGGATCAATGTTGGCTCCTCTCTCAAAACGAAACAGCCTGGGGGTTTAAGCCACTCAACCAGGATCAAATCACACATTCAAACCATACTATGGCTCTGCTAGAGCAGGATTTTGATCTCAATGTCTCTCCCACATCCTTGCAAAAATATCTTAACACGCTAAGCTTTAGGCAGGGTTGCCATAAATTTCTTTTGCCGGGGTTGTCCCTTTGTCACCCGTAATTAAATGTTCATGAAGAAAGGAAGAGACATGTTTATGGGTGAGGTCATTCATGTGCATTCATATCCCTTCAACAAGTCTGAGGAAAGTACTGTAAGCAGCAGCCAACCCTTCATTTCCTGGCAATTTTAAGAAAAATATCGAGGCCAAATTTTGTTTGTTTCCTCGACAGTTTGGAATGAAATTTGTAAGTATTTTCAGAGCAACAGAAATGTCACTAATTAGCCTTCAATGTTTAAAAGCAATTCAGTTAAGTCTGGTAACACAGAGCGATGTGCTTGTCCATTAGGACAAACAAGCAACTCGCACATCCTCACTGGCCCAGGTGAACCTGAAGGAGTGCTAAGAAGAAAAAAAGAAGGAAAAGGTGGAAGAGGTAAGTTTTGGGTGAATACAAGTTAGAGAGACAAGAAGACAGAAAACTGCAGCAAGCCAGCTTGGGCTGGATAGAGGAGCCAGGGAAAGCAGAGTAAAAATCTGCATGGGGCCATTGCAAGGCCAGGGAACCTGCAGCAAAACCAAACCCAATGTGAGAGTAATTGCTGGACCTGTTAGTGGTTCCAAATGGACTGCCCTTGGTCTCATGCAGAAAAATAGGAGCAAACCTGACATTTTAGGTACTTGGCTCCTTAAAGCAGCAAAAGCTGCCAAATGTTCATGAGAAGGAACAAGACTTCCCCAAGATATGGGCTAGGAAATGTGCCAGGGACCAGGCATGAGAGTGGTTGCACCACCACTGAAGATATTGTGCTCAATGAGTTCCCCGAGACCCACAGGGAACTCCTTGAACTCTCCCCAGGTAATGCATTTTCACAATGCCCTCTGGCTGCATGCCATGATGGAGGCTTCTGTGATGACAGGAGAAGCAAGGGTCCCAGAGTGTTTGGGGGGAGAAGGCCACAGCCCCATCAGCTCTGCCATTAAACCATCCCTGAGCAGCAGTGACAAAGGCCGAGAGTGACATAAAAATCCCATTTGCTGGATGTATCAGTGAGTGTACTTCATCATGTCCACAGGACGCTTAGGCACAGCTGCCTTTTCCTATCCTGTTGAAAGGTTCTCCCTAAAGTCTGGAAATTCCCTTAAAACACAAACACAAACAAAACATCCACAGGAAGGTGTGATGGGCAGCAGACTAAGTTTTAGGTAAGCTGACTGTTGAAACAAGCAGCACGGAGCAATACCACAGCCTATAAAGGGCCAGAGCTCTCTCTTTCATGGGCACAAACTTCACAAAACCTACCATCCAACTGAAAAACACAGATGAGAAAGACACAGATCCCGCTGCCTTGTGACAGCACACATGAGACAGGAACTTCCAGGGCGCTTGGATTGTTAGTGGACACATAACCTCATGAAGGCAGTCAAATGACAGATTACCACAAAACACCAACATAGCCTGAAACCTATCACAAGTCAAACAAATATTAAAAAGAGAAGGGAAAACTGTAGTGCATGATGAGAAAAAGGAAACAGCTATTCTGCCAGATGCAATGAGAAATCAGTTTGGCTTTACCAAGCGTTTTAATCTCCTGACACAAACAGGGAATTGAGTAGTTCCATGCTAATCTTGCGGATGTACGATATGTTGAACATCCCTGGAATGAGAATTTGCTCATGTGATGTTGAGCTGGGCTTTGGCAAACATGAATTTAGGGGGAAAAGGATGTCGTACTGTCAAAAGATTTCACAGTCTAGACCTTACTGGGTAATTAACTGAGAGGCTCTGCATGCTTCTACTTGAATATTATCCTTCCCAATTCCGTAATTCTTCCTTGCTTTAGCTAGGTCTTTTCTTTTCTAGTACTGAAGACCCAAGAGTAGCCAAGTAAATGTGTACAAGTAACAAGGTACTTTCCACTGCGCTGCTACATCATTGTATCATCTCTTGTGTTGACTAGAGGGGAAAAGACTGATACATGATAATAAGAAAATATCAGTTTCTTGTGCAAAATCAACCATAGTTATAAGACTAAAATGCAAACAAGCGAGGACTCTCCAGGTTGTGTAGCTCTACTGCTCCTTTTCTAAGTTTACAGTCAATAGCCATCTCTGCAAAAATCACCACGATTTTCTTCATATTCTTCAGCAAAACCACAGATTGACTATACCATGAATTGTATGGGATTATATTTTAAGTACGTGGCTTAATTAATTTATGCAACTACCGCTGATGCACGTACATACAGAAGTGACTGCAAGCAGTTGAGATATACCATGAGCCTAACAGTGACAAAAAAAATATACCTGCACAATCAGGAGAGTGGCTTTTAAATAAACCAAAAATGTTAAAATAAGTCTGCTCTTAAGAGAAATCAGTTGCCCCCTCTAAAGAGACAGTCATGAAAGATAAAATGTAGTAATAAAGAGTCCAGAGTGAACATCTTTCCAAAGTTGCTTCCAAAGAAAGAAAAACCCCATTATTATTTGTTTCCACATATCTTTGCCTGCTCCTACTAATACTTTACAGTAAAAATGCAGAAGGGTTGCAACATCTAGACTGAGGACCACCTCAGCTCGATGCAGAGCACTGTCGCTCTACCGAGGCAGGGAGCATATCGTCGTACGCACACAGCTCAGGTGTGACAATAATCTACTGCGATGGTTTGTAATGATCCACATCCGCTGGGCATTCAAATTAAAAGGCAACTAATTTGCACGTATCTAATTTCTTGAGTCTAAAAGCTCAAAGAACAGGAGGCAGTGTATCAGAACTGATGAAACCAAAGAACAAACCAGGTTTTTTAACCCATGTCACAGAACACCACTTCAATAGCTCAGAAAAAGAAGTTCAGCAAACTTTTCTTTATTCTTGCCTGTTGGTTTGCTTTGTGATTTCTGTGAAGGGCTTTGGCTAAGCATGGAAGATAGCCAGACCTGTGGTATTTCTTTGCCCAGCTCATAAATAAAAACAAAATAATAGAATACCACCACACACACCTTTTGTTTAAATCCAGCCTGGTTTCCAGGGCTGGGAGGACACCATGGGTACAAACTCAGACTGGGGGGAAAGCTCCTTAATTGGACCACCAGTATTTCTTCAGTCTGAGTAAACAAGTGCTGTGGATCCAGGGTGTGCCATACTGCATAAGAACAGAGCTGGGTGACAGTAGCTACACCAGGCACTGAGTAATGTTCGACGCATTTGGCTTCTTTGGATTAGTCCAAAGCCCACTGACGAACTGCAGACATTAGTCAGTGTATACCTGGGGGTGAAATCAGGTAAAGCTATACTTATCTCTGCGTCATGTCATGCTTGTCAAGAAGAGAGCCTGGTCTGGATTCCACAGACAGATTCCTCACTACTGGGTGATCTGCAATGGACTGCAGATTTGAATCCCATCTTGGGAGTCTAGGCACTAGCAGGTGTCTAGACATGGCTCCTTTCCCATCATGTAGAGAAAATCATCATCATGCTACTTCTAACAGACGTTCAGTGAAAGCAAAACATACCCAAGCCAGGGAACTATAGAGGTCTGCTTGCAGATATTATTACAAAGATTCCTTGATTTCCACAGGGTGTTTTTTCACGACAGCATACACTTCATTTATCTATCTAGTTTTAGATACAGTACTTACCACATTAGTAATTCTGTCAGTAATAAAGTGAATGTGAGCAGCATGATTGCAAAGGACTGGCTACAATAGTAAACACTAAAGTGCTGATTCTTCACCTGGAAGAAATCTGCAGGGTCTCCTCCAACTGTACCAAATTCCTAGCATGGGATCAGGCCCCTGTGTTTCAAAGTGAGAGTTTTTTGAATACTAATATTAAACTAGAAAAATATTATCTGAAAAAATTGTAGCCTTTGTGTTAGTTTTTAGAGTTTACTTCTATTGCATAGAGTTCCCTATCAGTATTTTTGAGCTTAAAGGAACCAAAAAGTATTTAAACATGAAATGCTATTAGTCTTATTTGGGGTGAGAAAGGTAATACTGCCTGTAGCTCAATACTTCGTAAATGTATTTTCTATGCCTATACATTTTGCTTAACTACCATTACTTCTATCTCAAGTAGTCATAAGTAACATTTATTAATTAATGGGGTATTTGCTGAAGTTCATTCCCTTTCTTCTTTTCTTTTACTGAAAAAAGGCACAAGGGGACAAGCAGAAGAGCTGAAGATATGCGTATTCCATTTGAAATCCATGATTAAAAAGCTTAAAAATTCAAATCAACATAAAAAACTGTTTTATTTTAATACTGCGGAAGGTTTCAGTGAACTCCATTATTTTCACTCACTATTTGCTTGAATAATTTAGGCAAGAAAGCTAAATTATACATAAAGTGTACAGTTAGAAGAAAAAGTTCATGCACAGCCTCGGGCTATAGCCATCCCCTAATGATGTCTGTAGTCAGTGGAAAAGAACTCGTTAGACTGAGAGTAATTTCTCAGGGTTTAATTTTTTTTTCTTAAAGCAATAATGTTCTTATAAAAAAACCTGACAAATACACTAAAGCAAAAGCCACAAAAGAAAGACCATTCCTAAACCCACAACCTTATAACTTTTCATTTCATTTCACTGGAAATCTGGCTTTTCACACCCTATATATTCTTGTTGGCTGTCTTCAGTGATCTGATTAAGTTGGAGAAACACGTCTCGATAACATTGAGCTCCTACTTTGTTTAATTAGAGACTTAAAGTTTGCAGGGAGTTAAAATACATGCTATATAGCCCTCCGAGTGAAACCAAAATCTGCTGTGAAAGAAGGTTACTTTACACCCAGTAAGCAGTCATTTTTGCTAGTGGTTGCAACTTGCTCCATTATTGTATTTAAGGAGCAGCTCATACCATTAAACATTTACAGCCTAATTCACTCAAGTTTTACATGTCCTTTAAACTTAACTAGGAAAACGTGCATGCCAAAATGGACCAGGTTACCAATACTCCATAAATTGCTTCACCTCTGATCTCGCATCTCTTCTTTCTGTACCACAAGATTAGACACTGTAGAGTGGAGCTCTTGCCAGCAGTGATCTTGGTTTGAGCTATGCCATAAGCAGGAGTAAGAACAAGAAGTCATTGTATGGAAATCAGCTAATATAAAGTTTGTTGATCAGACTTACCATCCTTTGATCAAAGTAGCTCAACTAGATCAGAGAAAGAGACAAGGAATTTTATTCAAATTAATCCTTATAATCCTTTGCATAAAATGAGTAACTTTCTATAATATTAATGGTTTTACATCACTTTATACTTGTATTATTCTGTCACATTAGTTTAACATTACTACCATGTACAGTGGTTTAGCATTAATGTGATCAGAAGAGAAATTACACATGCAGGTTCATATTGTTATACTGAAATCAAGGTCTTCTATGACACTAATATGAAGCAAACCTCAATAAAATATAGACTTTCTAATATAAAGACATTTTTCATATTATGTTGAAGCAAGAACACTTATTATTTCTTCTCAAATCACTTGCAGCACGGCAACCAAGCAAGGCTGGTGGAATGGTGCTGTGTCAACCCCGGGCAGGAATCAGCGCAGCTCTTCGTGATCCATAAAGGGATCCTACTCGGCAGGAGACCCACACCACCTCTCAGGCTCTGTGGGTTATGCATGGTCCCCAAAAAACATACTTTACAGAGCAGGGTGATGAAAACCAGTTCCCTTGAGGTAGATGAATTACTGCTTCAGCAGTAGTGTGGGCCACTGAACAGTCACTGAGATTCCATGGCTCTCTAGCAATCTTCTCCCAATTGATAGCAGGCCTGGACCAGAAAGACTGGAAGGTCCTCTTTGACCTGCCTCTCTCCTCTATGCCATGTGGTACATCTCAGAAGCAGCAAGCTTTGGAGTAACATGTGAGGAAAGGGCTTTTGGTCCTCCTGGGACATCTCCAGCAGGTTTGGGACAGAAATGCCAGGGCACCTGGACTGCAAGATTGAAGTGGCAGAACCAACGTGCTTTACATAGGGTAGGAAGCATGGCTGGAGGACAAGGGCATACAGATGGCACAGGGAAATATCAGAGTACGAAGTACCTTGCTAATGGGTGCGTGGAAAACAGAAACTAGTGCTTGCTGATGTAGCTGGGACAGAGTCAGGTAGAACGCAGGCTTCATAGCAAGCTCTGAGATGACCCTGACCTCTCCTGCACCCAAAAGCAGCTAGATGCAAGACAGAGCAAGTGCCCAGGAAGTCCCCATTTGAATTAAGTTCTTTGGGGTGTTCACATTACAAATAGAAAACTTCAGTGCTCAAACCAATCCTCTTGGCATATTTTATTTACCTTTCTGGAGAATGAGTATATTACAGACAAATGCACCATAGAGCAGATGAGTTCATGAAAAACAAAAGCCTTAAAGCTCATCTGGTTCCAACTCCCCTACTATGGACAGGGACACCTTCCACTAGACCAGATTGCTCAAAGCCCCGGGCCTTGAGCACCTCCAGGGATGAGGCATACACAACCTCCCCAGGCAACCTGTTCTAGTATCTCACCATCCTCAAAGCGAAGAATTTTTCCTAATATCTAATCTAAATTTACTCTTTTTCAGCTTGAAGCAATTACCCCTTGTCCTGTCACTACTTGTCCTTGTAAAAAGTCTTCTAGATGCCTTCCAAGTCCCAGATAGACAACTTGCCTTCCCACTGACCACAGAGGTACGTCCTCACTAGCATGCAATGTTAAAGAACTCTCTTCAAAGGCACACTGCCTAAGAATGATTGTAACTCCATGCTACAAAAATAGACAACACACACCAAAAGCACCTCATGACTCAGGCAGAGAGTGCCTCCCACAAAGTACCTTGGTGTGAGGACAGTCAGTGCTGGATCCCCAGACCCACCATTCAGCATACTAACAACCTCCTCCTCCTCAGAAGCTGCTGTATTAGGTAGGTGCTGACTTCAACTTCACCGTGTAGCTGGGACAAGCATCAGTTATCCCTCCTTCAACCTTAATCCCATAATGCTATCCTAAACCCAAGACCTCACTGCTATACTTTTTCCTCTGGTAAAATAGAAAAGAAACTCTTATTACAGTTATCATTATATGTATTGCTCTTATTTGCTATGTTTCATCATATCTTAAAAACACCACCACCTCTCCAGAATTTCTCTGGCAAGAATCCTTGCAGAACTAAAAGCAATGGAACTGGGATCTGTCAATCTTAAGCAAGAGAATAGTTTTACGCCTGGAAGCCAGCAACCAACAGGTAATGTTTCTACAGAAAGCAGTAGAAAAAACACACAGAATTAAAAAAATAATGGTTTATTTTCAAACTATAGCAGTCCCCTCCTCCCAAGGTCCAGTTAATCCATGCCAAAATGCTTCATCACTGCCATTAAAAAAGTCCCTCTGCTCGCCTTCAAAGGCACAGTCATCAGCTCTACATACTAATGGCTTTCTGCTTTCACATTCCCTTCCGAGAGTTCTCCTCCTGGCTCTTTGCCATGCCATCATCGTCAGGAGATCCCTGCAGAGCAATGCTGCTCAGGAGCTCCAGGCTTTGCATATATTTTTGCCACTGAAGGTATCCAGGCAATGGCAGGGTAGGGAAGCATTTCTTTTAAGCACAAGGCCACATTTATAGTTGCTGGTTTGTTCACTCATGTAACCATTGACCACTGAAAATCCCACAGACCGTCTCAGCTGGTAGCAGCAGAACTGCTTGACCACAGGAGGTCATCCTAGCTGGTGCAGGCTAAGCACATACTGAGGTGAAACACAAACATCATAGAACGCTTCAACAGCCTCAGGCCCGTTCTTGTAGTCCTTTTCCTTGTTCCTGTAGCTAAAACAGGTTCTCTATTTGGGCTGATTTGATGCTCTGCTTTTGCCCGCATGTGCCTCTTTCTCCCAAGTGCTTTCAGGTCAAGCTTTCCATCAGCACTTGAGCAGCATTGCCACAATGCTTGAATTGTGTCTCTGGTCATGCAGTGACACCGCCTCTGCCTACTGAGCATCAAAGGATGTAACATGAGGACTTCACTGCCTAATCCTACCTGCCACATCAGGAGAGATCATAGCAAGACAAAAGGAGACACAAGGAGGAACCACTTTAGACCCACCTAAGTATACAGATACAGAGACTGATCAGACTCGATTCCTAACTATGCCCATCACAATCAATTGCTGTCATCCAGGAAAGCTCCCATTTCTTTTCCTCCTAACTATTCCTAAAGCAAAACTCTTCATCTAGAAGCACAAACACTTGCTCATGAAGCTGTATTTTTCTCTCACTAATGTCAGAATTTGCAGAAAATAAAATACACTGATTTAAGGAAAACTGGAAAGTTGAGCTCTACAATGATAGTGACAAGAGAATAGCCTCAACCAGAAGGCTTCTAATTCTCCCAAAAATATAATCTTGGGATCTTGATTACTTACTAAATGCCAGATAGCAGTGCTACAGTATGAGGTGTTAGCGGACAACAGCTTATTGTGAGTGACCTAAAGGTAACACTCCAGCAATCAAATAGCTAGATGTTGATGAAGTTAGGCAGACCAACATATCAACCATTGAAAGCTGGAAGCTGCATCTGACATATATGAAGGTATTTCTGCATCCACTCAGCAGCATTGCAGCTTCTTCTGCCCTCACATCCCTCACCCGCTCCCATCACGGTGGAAAACAGATTTTGGAATCTTGGTGTGTTCAACCCTTTCAAATAGGTAGGACAAGCAGGGGAATGGGCAGCACCTTTGATATTCCAGCTATGAAGCTGCAGGGAACATGTGCCACACCAAAACACCACATATTACTGCCTCTGGTCTCTCCATTGAAGCTGTGGTGGTACAATGAGCCAGGACAAGCGGACCACAGTTTGTCGGGGCAAAGTCTGAAATTACCCTCAAGATAGAGGGTTTTTTCTGGAAACAGTGTTTATTCCAAGTAGCACATTGAGTACATGCATGGGAAGGGCATTTTATTCAAAACAAAATGAGAATTTATTGTTTTTAAACCCCCTAAGGTTCCATTTTGGTATGTAAAACCATGACCAGATTTTCTGAGTGATGGAGAGTCTTGCTGCTGAGGATGCTTTGGAAGTCTGACTGCTGCCATTTAAGAGTCTTTACAACTTCCTCCCCAGCTATGGCTGCTGAACACGGAGGAAAAAACTCTTCTGAAATCTTTAAAAACATGCTCTTCATTATATGTCTTTCGATTGCTCTTCTGTGTTATAAAATCAACGGCTCATCTTGGAAAGAGGCTAAAAAAATGGTTTCATCTTTGTTTAGATGCTGACGCAAATGAGAGGCAAACTGCTAAGCACATGCAGGCTGGGCCTCAGTAAGCAAGCACCAGACCACGAAGCCATCGATTATGAAGCCATGAGGGACCAACATGCTCAGCAGGCCACAGCGCTCTGAGAGCTGGTTCCTGGGAAAGATCTCTCACAAAAACCTGAAATCTGTTCAACTTCCTTCATAATGAAGAACACGTTGCCTTTCCCTCAGACCTTGGGAGGTTGATGATCTTCACCCTGCTATGTTTTGAGTCTGAACTGATCTAGCTCAATCAAACACAGATGGGCATGAGGGGACAAAGTGGTGATGGAGTTGCCCTGTGGTACGGCTGGAGGACAGGCTTGAAGTCTCTCACAACCCCTTCTAGGGACTGCACTGGGATTTGGCAGATTTAACATGATCCTTGTGTTTCCCACATGTCATCCCAGAAGGTGATCAAGTCTCCCACAACCTTCAAGCTAACTAGACTGCATTTTCTAAGCTTTTCATAGTAAATCAGGTTTTTCAATCCTTTAGTAACTTCTGTGGGTTCTGTGCTGCTCGCTCTTCAGTGTTCTTGAAGCCCATACACCAAAATTGCTGAAATCCTGGCAGTTGCTCATCCCAAGTCAAGGAGCTCTGGCATTTACTTACTCAGACACTATCTCCATCAGCCTTTATCACTTCTGGACTCTTGCACATGCAAAAATCCCCAGTTAGCATACAAGTAGATTCATTCAGCAATCAGCACAGGAAAAGACCTGCAAGGCTGATAACATTACATACAGGTAATCATACCCTACCATGGAGTATTTTATTCAGGACTGTGTTTCTCAGTAAAGTCTTTGCAGTGACATCACACAGCACTACTTGCTTAGAGGAGTGGGAAGTGTCCATGCTCCAGCAGCCACAGACTGAAAAACATGAGGTGGCTGATGCTGTAGAACCAATGCCATAAGCAACCCTGTAAGCCCTGTGACACTGCAGGCAACCACCTCAAAATCTCAGCCTCTCAAATAAATAAACAGAAAGCTAGATTTTATTTATTTAGTTTTAAATTCCAATTATTCCTACTGCACCAGTTTCACCCTTCAGATGGTTGAACACCCTTACCCAACTCCAACCGAAATGCAGTCACAGCCAACATAAAGCCATTTGCTCCCATTTATAGCCATTTGTCCCTGTTCTGATGCAGCGTTACAGGGTAGCATTTGCCTGCCACAAAGGACGCCGAGGACACTGGGATTCTCACTGTTGACACCCTAGGCTCTGGAATAGGTCACTGGAGTAGGGGTGGGGGGCACAAAAGGGATAATTTTCATCTAGAATACAGAAATATGAAAATAATCATACTCAAGAAGCTACTTTAGTCTGACTTGTTTATACATTATCCGAGCATTTTATTTTATTATGCATTTTAATAATGCAAGGGCTTAAAAGCTGGAAATGAACATATTCCATAAGCTCAATATATTTCAGTTTGTACATCATCAATTGTTTTTCCTTGCGATTACGCAGTTTTACTTTATCATCCCTTTGATAACAATTCCTGCATAAAATCTGACTTTATATTTCATTTTCCCCGTCTGTTATCTTAGCAAAATACATCCAAAACACCCTTTGTACTGCTGTACTAATATAACAGATCAGGAGAAGCTGTGGCATAAGAAATCAAAACCATAATAATGTCTTTGGGTTTTGCATTTTAAATACTGCATTCATTGTTGCACTGAGGTTTGAGATCCCTTTTCAGACATTACTGAGATTACCTTTGGTAATGCCTATTTCATTGTACTTTGATATAAAATAATGTACGTCATAAATCATCTAAGTGACTGTCATTACAGTGAAAAGCACCTACTTATGATATGTAACAATTTGCTTTTCTAATTTGAAGAGGATTGAGGTATTTTAATTATATAAGGTCTAATGCCCTTGCGGATGAAATTACAATTCAATGTAAAATCACTTTCTGCACAGAGCTGTAAGTTAGGAAATGATAACAGCTATATTCATCAATTTGTATTTTTTGTCTGGACGAAATACAGGAACACATTGAAACATTTTTAATGGTCAAAGACCCATAATTTCACTAACCAAAAACCTGAGAAAACTCCTCGGTTTTAACTTATTTTAACACAGACAAAAAGAGACACTGGAATTTTGAGTTTTAGGAAGTGCATGAAAGTATAGGCAAGTTTGGACAGAAAAAGCTGTTTAAAATTATGGGTGTGCTTCACATTTTCAAGATTACTTCCATTTGGAAGTGAAATGGGGGTTCGGAGCCTTTTGTGTGCAGAACTATTTAAAATTATTGGAGCACTTCACTTTGAAGGTGCTCAGGGCTCTAAACGTGTACATTGTAGAGGGATTTAAAATTATGGGAGCTCTTCAAATTGTTTAAAACATTGATTTTTTTATAAAATTGATTTTTCAACATTTTATTTCTTCAGTGGCTGGGTAATTACAGTGGAGCAGAAGCTTGAGGTGCTTGTGTCTGAAAGCAGGACTTGCTTTCACAGCTTTCCCTTTTCATTCTCTCCCTTCTCTCCCCCTCCCTTCTCTCTTAATAAGTTTTCTGGTTTTCCTCGCTGCTGGGACAGACACATCATGCTTTGTTCTTGCTCGTAAATCTCTCTCTGACCAAGGAACCAGGAAGTTATTAGGGGTGAGGAGAAGGTCAGGTTGAAAATTCAGTTTGATCAGACCTGTTCTGACAAAATAGCACTATACCCACATTGGAAAGCAAAGCCAAACACAACTGGGATCGAACTTCTAATCAGCATTTCATCCAGAAGCACCCTCCAACATGTCTCACAATGGAGGTTACAGGGACTCCAAGGGACTAAGGAGTAACTGTGAGCTGGGATTTAGTTATACACACTTAGACACAGACACACATGCACAGCTTTCCCCCAGATCCCTTTTTCTCTTTCTAAACATAAGAAACACCACAGAAAACTCTATCAATTCGTTAAGCAGATTTAGGTGTGCAGTTTTGAAGAGAGAAATGGAGGTTCCTCCCAAAGATTTGGGCTCGATCGGGTACAGGGCGGATGAATACAACATTTGTACTCTTTCTCATATTTATGGATTGAGTTGAGCTTTGGTTGGTTGATTTTATTTTCTAAAAACATAGAAATACAAATGCTAAGCCTTGAGACTAAAGAGGACTTCTAATACAGACTATACTTAGGATACCATTCATGTGTTAGGTTAGAAGAGGCTTATAACAACTGTACCTTAGCTCATGTAAAGCAGTAAGCTCAGTGGGGACCAGTGGAACTAGGAGGTTTCACTCTGCTAATGATTCCTCTATACACATCAGTTTAAGGCAAAGTATGACTGTTTGACTGGCAATAATGAGTAATTACTCAGACAGGTAATACTAAGTGATCTATAACTTAAGGGTCTGAAATTTGTCTCAGCGCCACGATTCTCAGAGAAAAACCACAGAAACTACACTGATCCTCCAGAAAGTACATCAGTGCATCTCAACAGAGAAGAGGTGAAGCGTTGATTTAAAGGAATAATCAATAACATTTGAGGGAACAATTTAATGGGTATATTTTTATATAAATATACACCTACACAGACATACGTAAGTTGATGGGTAATTTCGCCAAGGCCAGAAGATCCTCCATTTGCCTGTTTTTAAAATAAAACTATTTTTGCCAGGGTCTGAAGCAGAGCTTTATGTATTTTGTAAAAGGCCATATCAAAGTAAAATGAACATATTACTGAATTTTTATCAGCTTGAAATAACACCTGCCACACACAAGGTCTTTAGCCTTTCATGCACATCATAACTTCGGTCTAAATTTAAAGGAACAGGGAAAGCAATAGAGCAAAGCTACCCAGATGTTGTACGGTCTGTGCAATTGTAAATTTAAGAGTACCAGCTTTCCATCCAGATTTTAATGCACCAGAAACAATATGAAAATTCCAAGCCACACTGGATTATTGAAATGTCTGGCCATTTTGAAATGAATTTTGGAACAGATGTACAGAGGTAGGCAATAAAGCTGTGATAATAAGGAACATTTCTACATCATCTCACAAAACTACTAATCTATAATGAGGACCAAAACTATTCATGAGAGAGGGTGTTTTTCATTATGTTTTTCCCAGCTCCAGATCGAGTATTCCGGTTCCTTTACTCAGCTGTTAGATTTTGTTATGGTAAAGTATTTGGTAGCTATCTGGCATTATCACTTCTAACCCACAAGACAGGCAAATAACTAAATAACTTCATTTCTTCTTCATCGAAGGTAAACAGCATAGGAGAAGAGCTTAGCTAATTTATTGTGCTTTATCTTATTACAATTAACTTAAAAATCTGTGCTTTTTGTCAGTGATAACTAACTTTAGACAACTTCTTTGGGGTACTCATTCAGACATCATGACAGGCTCCAATTTTAAGTCAATGCGGAACATCTGCATCACAGAACAAATGACCAGCAAAACAAAGCTGGGTACCCTGAAACCTAAACCCCACAGAACCCAGCTGTTTTGAATTTTTTGCTGTTAATTTCTTTGTTTTGGGATGTTAATCTGTGTTATTACACTCTTGGGTGGATAAGATGGCTTCTAGACATCAGGTAGACAAAACAGAGTAAAACCTTCATTAGATCAAGCAGAAAAGAGTGGCAAGAGTGGGCAAGCTTTAAGCTCCCAACTGCTTCTGCAAGCCAGCCAAAGGCACAGATGATGCCTTCTTTTAAGCTTTCAGGTGTCCTGCAGAAGGGTTTATGTGCCTGAAAGCTTGTCTTATGTTACTAATAGATGGCCAACTAAATTACTTTGTCTACTAAAAGATATCATCACTTCCAACAAACCCCATCATGCTGACATAAAGCAGATTAGTCAAGCAAGTTGGGTGCTGTGCCAGATTAGACTGCATACCAAAGGCTTGAGTTTACACATATTACTCACTACATTTTTCAGTCTATCTGTTCAGTTCATCCTGCTCTGAAAAAAAGCATAGACATTAATCTGGGACACTTAGTTTCAAGGTCTCTAGATTTAAGCCACATTTTTTTCATGAGGGACATGGCAATTTGGACTGGATCTGAACATCTACAAGCTGGGCACCTCACTTCTACACAGCACAAAGAAGGAGCAAGAGATTGAGGGAGGAGGGAAGAACATCTAGCTCCAATGAAAAGAGCATTGATATCTTTATTTAGGCGAGTTATCCCCTGGAATTTGGCCAGCTCCCTGAAGCATTAACCTGAATGCAGGTGACTGACAGCGCTGGCCTGACAGTCAATGGATACTCAGCTCTTAAATCTCTGCCAAAAGCTGGTAATCAGGCAGCTAGAGAGCAACTACTGGGCTGCTTTGGGGAAAGCCACTGATTTCTCAACCACCATTTCCCACTCTTCTTCCTTTTTCCTTGGGAGTTTCTTATCCAAAATCATGGTTAACACTTATGAAACAGGACAGGAACACAAGCCAGGATAATTTTGCTTTGGTATGCACCCGCACATCCACTCCAACCTCACCCAACAACTGCAGAGTTTTAGATGTTTTACAGCTTTGTTTTTGCTTCAGGTGTATCTGTAACACTCCCTGTGCCCTGCGCAGGTCACCGGAGGATGAGAGAATGTCACAAAACGAGTTTGTTGTTTTCTTAACCTGAAGAAAAGCCTTCCTTAGTGCACGCTTTCACACCCACGTATGTTTCTGAGATAGCACATATTTCTCCTTGAACAAGTTCATATGCTTGAAAGTATGCGGGGAGGGAGGAAAAAAACCTGCTGAATAGAAATTTTCATCTGACCTGTGCAGTTTAATGGGCTGGGGGAAGCGAGAGTGGGAAAGAGGAGAGCAGCAAAGAGGAGGTGTCCAAGAATGTTAGAAGCTGTGCTGATATCACAGCCACGCTGGCTGCAGCTCCCGCTTCCCACGATGGCACTTCTCTAATAGCACAGCTGGCCTCCGCGCCTCAAGCCAAGGATCTTGAGCGATAACCACGGCTGTAGTCACACCAAGCGCTGCAGCGACAAGTGTGAGATACATCACAAAGGTGCAGGAAGGCAGCAATGTGGCACTTCTTGACGCGACACCTAATGGGTCAGCCTGATGCAAGACTGCTCTGTATCCATTTGGCCACATCTCCCTACCTTTGGTGTGAAATCATCATTTTCTAGTCGGTCACACTAGTGTTCTGGCTCTGTGTTCCAGCAGAGTGAAGAAAGGCTTAATTTAGTGGCAAAATAGTTAAAGGCCTAAGTGCTAGGATTACGTGTAAGACAACGACTTGGAAAGTTAACAACAGCCTTGTAATTAGGGATCCAAGTGAGACATCACAAAGTTCAGGCTTGAATCCATGTTCTGCCAC
Source organism: Psittacus erithacus (assembly GCA_009867235.2). Classification (NCBI taxonomy): domain Eukaryota; kingdom Metazoa; phylum Chordata; class Aves; order Psittaciformes; family Psittacidae; genus Psittacus; species Psittacus erithacus. The sequence goes on along the minus strand of WYDI02164822.1, from coordinate 63,473 downwards.
AGTTTTCCTGTATTATTTTTGGACAGTCTTAGTTCTGTATGATTCAGTTCCCCATTTGTAAAATAAATGCTCCTTTCCTTTCTTCCCATCTTGAATTACATGCATTTACTGTACTGAAATCCATGGAGCCCAGATCTTGTCCAGGACTTTGAAGAATTGTATAAAGAAATGACTATGATTACTTAGACACACAGAGGCATGTGCATGCACAATGAACCATTCACACGACTGCTCCGAACTCACTCAATCCTTCCAAAACACAGCAGAAAGAACGCTCTCCTCTTCCTAAAAGCTGTCCCAAGCTTTGCTTGTCCACACTTTGTACATAAAAGCCAAGACAACATTTGAGTATGCAAAGAAAACAGAGTATTCTGAAGGATGGGGAAGGTTTGGATGATTTACAAGTTTTTAGATGTTTTAACATGCTAAACTAAGGAACAGAAATTAGTATTTACTTTAGGAGTGTGAACTGTCCCCCAAGCTTTCTCTTTCAAAACACTATGCTGCACTTCCTGGGTGTGTGCCGATGAAGCAAATTCTAACTTTAGCCGCATTTCAGAGGGGGGAATGCTAATTGTGGGGTCTTCCATCCCACCTGCCTGTCCTACACAGCCTTTTAGTTTTATGTAGAAGTAACAGCTGTAGAAGGGAAGTGGTAAAAGGGTAAAAGAACAAGAGGGTCTAACACAGTGCTCTGAATGTGTGTAATACAGCAAAAAATGTATGTTCTGAAATTGTCTTTTTTTCATAAATCATTAAAATGAAAGATTCCTGCAGACACCACAAAAACATTGACCCCTCAAACTCATGGAGCATTGGCTAGAATACATAGCCCATGGCACACAGATTCACATCTCCAACTTGTTAAAGTGCAATTATACCTAAGGCTGGGAGTATACCTAAACCACACAGCACAAGGAGAACTTGCTCATTTGTGAATAGGAATGGATTATTTGTTAACTCATACCAGAGAATCAGAATACTTGGCTCAACAAGTACCAAAACAAAGCTTTTTGACTGAAACTGTTTACCAAATTCAACATAAATTTGATAGGAAAAAATATTGCCAAGTTCTAGTCTGAGCTCCTCTTTGGAACTCAATTAATAGGGATGGGAACAAAGCTGTTTGGAAAACAGTGCTGCATTTGGAAAGCAGGTATCCATGTGTACACACCTGAGCTACTCTCAGAACACCCTGATCCTGACCTATCTGCTTAGAAAGTCTAGAAATAATAAAACGAATTACCTGCAAGTATTAGAACAGTAACATAAATATCTAACTGGGTAACTGCCACCTCTGGATACTGTTCTGAGTACTATACTGATTGCTGTCAAACCACAAGACTGAAAAACACATCAAGAGGTCCTCTAATGTACCCAAACTCAGCCTTCCTGCAAGACAGGGGTGACTGTATCAATTTCATCAATTTCATTGCTGATAAATGTTTTTCTAACCTGTTCCTACTGACCATCAATAACAGAAATGTCATGACTTCACCAGGCAATCTAGTCCATTGCTATCATTATTTCTGGAGAAGTTTTCCTAGCATCTAATCTGGAACTCTCCTGCTGTGATTGTGGCCCAAATACAAACTAGTAACACAGGTAATCCATTACATTTTATTTTTCTAAAAGCCCTTTATATACTGAAAAATATCTTCGTCCAACTGCAGATAGGGACTCTGAGAAGACAAGAGAGCTTCAGTTTCTCCAATTCCTCTTCACAATCCATTTTTCCCAAACCTTTGATTACTCTCAGTGTTAACCCACTGGACTGTTTCCAACTCTCCCATCTTCTTTGAAGAATAGTAGAAAACCTAGTTGAGACGTTTACAATGCTGGGTGTCTTGAGGGTAGGCGCTTAGTAAGTTCCTAGTACCAAGACTCCCTTTGTCTGCAGTCCCATGAGTTAGATCACTTGTTTTGTTCTTGTTTGTTTGTTTTTGATTTGCATGCAGCTTGTGATCTGGCCATAATTCACTAAAACTTATCTCGAGTGTTGTCACCTGCCCAGTAGTTACGCATCCCACATTCTTGCATTTTATTACTTCTGAGGCTAGTCCCCAGTGGAACTTTACTCCTTGTTTTGGACCAGTTCCTCAATTTGTATATGCCTTTCTAAATTCAAATCCTGTCCTCCAGTATATTTGCAGGCCCTTATAGTTTTATGTTGTCTGCAAATTTAATAAGCATGCTCTCTTACTGCACTGTGCAAGTCATTAATGAGAACACTGAACAGACCTGGAAGCAGGACAGATAGCTTAGCTGTGGAATATTATACATCACATTCTTCCAATTGGATAGGGGAATGCTGATAACGATACTCTGGATACAATTACCAACTTGTTTTGCACTCAGAGGAGTCTCATCTGGTTTAATATCTTTTCCTTTCTCCATTAAACTATATGTGCTCCATCTACCCTTTTTCAGTCCATTCTCAGTAGATCCTCAAACCCAAAAAAGCTCAGGAACAGCTTCAAAACAGTCATCAAACCCTACACAAGCAGGGAAGATCCATTCTGTCTAGGTACTTCTTCCTCCCCTGCTCTAGGTTGAGATCTAACATCTTCATTGATGCTATATCCAATTCACTTATTAATTAAAATCTTTTGACTTTGAAAGCATGTGAACTTTCAAAGGTGTCAGAGAATTCAGCTGTGCATCCAGCACTTAAGCCTGGCAATTTAAAAAGAAACCTGAGACCTTGCCTACAACTCATGGCTTGACTTGAAATTAGAGCCCAAATTATTCAAGCAAAAGGTCAGATGTACCTGAAATACAAGTCCTGGCTCCAGTAATAACTTTGGAAGTGAAGTGCACAGACTGAATGGGTGGTGTTTACATGAGATAATGCTCCCAAGTTCTTTGTTTCCCAAGATCCCAAAACTTAGGCTCAAAAGATGGGATGTTACAGAAGTACTGTTTCACACATAGTGTCCCCCAGAATTCAACAGCATTAGTTACCATGAGAGCTAAGCACTTCTGTCTCCAGGGACAGCCAAGGGAAGTAATCCAAATTAATTTAAAAGCAGGATTAGTTCAGTCAGCTAATTAGCTAATTATATCTCAGCAAGGAAACACTTAATAAGCATAGGATGGACTAAATCCATTTTCAGAGCCGAGCCAACTGCAGGCTGCTTGCATTCTGTGCAAAGGTGTCTACACATCTCATACACTACAAATTCACACCTAATTCAAATGAACTTCCTGAGCACCCCTTTGGGGGCAAAGGAGTGAGCATCACGGATTTAAACCAACCTAACACAAACAACATAAAAACCAACCACTTCTTTTTAATTAATAGCTTGATGATTCAGACTTGGCCCAAAATCTATTTCCTATGTGTTACTTAATCAGACAGTTTCATTTGAGCAAGCAAGGAGCCAAAACCAGAGCTGTGTAAAAGCGCTCAGAGCAGCAGCAGAACAGAACTCCATCCCTTGTTCCCAGGCTGTCCCGTCATCTCATGGCTTAGGATGCCTGTGGAGCAGCTGATGACGTCTATGAGGTTTCAGGGCAGAGTGGCGCTAGTAGCAAAATCTGCTTAAAGTATGGTTTTGCACTGAAATCAGGTATCAAAAAGGGAGAGAAAGAAAGAAACCAAGCTAGTTTCATGGCATTTGCACAGCAGAGCAGAGGAAAAGTGCTTGGTTTTTGAATATATTTGCTATTGAAAATGCAAAGGGCAACTCATTTCCAATTCTTTCCCACTCCCTAAAGTGTTTTGTATAACTGATGAAGCAGCACTTTCCGCTGACCTTTTGGAAGTAGTTAAGAGGAAGACATTTTTGAACCTATACCTAAAAACAGATTCAATAAAGCCAGGCAAAGATGGGACAGCCTTAGCCACCAAGAGAGCTACTCTCTTGCAACCATAAAAAACATTTGTGATGTTTTTATGGCCTTCAGTGCAATGTAAAAGCTTGTACCAAATTCTCTGGCATATGATTGCATGTCAAGGAAAGAATCATTTATAAGTGACACTAGAAAACTGCCATTTTGTATAGGACATGTAGAGAGTGGAAAGCCTCTATTTCCCTGCAGCTCTTTCCACACCATTTTCAGACCAACCCCAGTTTTAGAGAAGAGCATGTACGCAGCTTCTAAGCAGAACCAGAAGACTACCTGTCAATCTTTCTGGCTGATCACAGGTCCCAGCACCTTCCATGGGCAGCATAAGACCAACTTCATGGCAGAAATTTTCCTGTTATCCTGTGTAGTGTGGCCTGGCTTCATGATACAAAATATACAACTGCTCCCACAATTAGCCTGCATTGCCATGGCCAGGCTCACTCTTAGGGAAGGCAATGAAACATTGTGCTCTGGAAAAACTCTTAGGGCTTCACATCCATTTGACCCTCCTCCATCTCCACAAGGACTTTAGCCCCAGTACAGGATGGTCCAAGGCTTACTGACAGACACCTTTAGCATCTCCTCAATCGTACACTGCTGAACTAGAACAATTCTTGGTTTGGTTTCTACTCATTAAGTTTCAAGAGCAGCAGACAGCATTGGAAAGATTTAACAGCTTCCTTATTTTAACACAGCGTGACTTCAAGCACATCAGAAGGAGCCCCAAGTCAGCCAGAACTGAGCCTGCTCCTTAAACAGCCGCTAATGCATCAGCAACTCCAAAAGCACTCATTAGCTCTATCATTAGATGCTATCAGAACAGAAACTGGAGTAACTGACTTTTAAAAACAGCTAAAAATCAGTGAGACGAGCAGAGAATAAAGAAGGGCTTTGTAAACTGATCATCCCATCCTAGCAGAACAGGTCCTTTCCTGCAAGGCTGCTCTCAACCCAGCCGCCTTTCATTAGGTGCCTGAGCTGCAGCAAGCTCTGGGGTACCAAGAGAAGTCTCCTTTTCTTCAAGCCCTGAGGCCAGCCTGAGCTCACACTGCTGAATTCCTGCTCCCTGAACCTCTCATCCTTCTTCTGCCCACAGTGAGAACTGCTCTAGGAAACCCCTTAAGACAAATGTGTTCAGTGCTCCCTAGGAATGATCGATGATATTCTCCAGTCAAACCTGACCCAGGAAGGCAAGCAGACAGCTTTGCTCTCAGCCGTGCCTACCCAGCCCACTCAACAGTAGTGTACAGTAAGCGTGTAAATAGGAGCTACCACATCACAACTTCAGCCTCACTGTGTTCCTGCTTGACAAACAGACCCAAAAGTCACTTCCTGACCTTGCAGAAGTTGGAGTTCATCTAACACTATAACCAGTCAAATGAAAAACACTCTGCAAGGTCCTGAGTACTGCTATTGCACACAGACCTTACTGCAGTTTGAGGATGCGCAGACAATTTCTGGCATTTTACAGAATCAAGTACTGCTTGAACTTATGCCGTACTTGAAGCTTGAACTGCTTAAATTAAGACAGCACCCCAATCAAATACCAGATAGGAAAGCTGCTGAGTGAATAGGCTACTGGCAAGGCAAATTTTGAGAAAGAAGCCTCTTTGGCATCTCAAAATGCTTCAACCTTTAGAGTGGGGAGTTTGGGCATCCAACTTCATTTTTCTGTATTAGTCCCAAAAGTGAAAATGATCTGCCAATCAGACAAAATATTTTTTACTTCTGCAATTCCTTAAATGAATGCACATGTCTTGTCAGGGTTACTTTTCCCAGGCATTTAGAAATACTCCATTGTCTCTCCTTGGGAAGATAGTAGAGCAAAATGGGAAGCATTACACGTGTATACAAGGAGGTGGTTACAGAGCCGAGGGAAATACTGGCTCTTTACTCCATTGTCTGGGTATTTACCTTTTGATCAAACCACTGAGACATCAGTAATTGCATCTTTATGACAAGGACACATTTCTGCTGTAGCATTCGTGTAGCAGCAAGGAGTGATTATCTTGTGACACAGTTCTATTACACAGTCCTCCCACTGAATTGGTTTTCTGAGTGTTACTGAAGCACTTGAATGGTTTTCCTTTCTCATGTCTCAGTACAGCAGAACTGTGTGAATAACTTGAGAATGAAGAGTGCTATTTATCCAAATGAGTCCTCTGGTGCCTTGTTGCACCCAGGCTGTGTTATTTCATTTAGCTTGATTCATAAAAATACAAGTAAGTGAGAATTTCTTCCTTTGCCAACAATTAAAGGAGCTAGTTACAAATAAAACACGCCTCCATTTGAGAGACCCTTTTATGAAGCAAATCCTTAGAAGTGAATGTATTTGCAGAGTGCATGGGCAAATTCCTTTCCATTGAGGAGTCTCTCTGAACCCATCCCCTTGGCAACCACAGCCAAAATAATAAGGCATGGACACAGGTGAGGTGATTGCTTTACCTGCAGGTAATTCCAAACCACTCTCTATGTGGAGCTGAAGGAACAACATGGCTGTTTCCTGGGATATGAGACCCCTCCCACACAGATGATGGCTCAATCCCCATCTGCTACAGTGAGGGGCTCAGCACTGAGGCCTTGGTGACATATATCACACAAGCAGCAAGTTATTATCTTTACTATCAGCTTCAATGGCCAGTCTGACTAGAGTCTGACACTGCCTTTATCTAATTTGAGGTGTCAGAAACAGAAATGACAGGAGCAAGTCCCAGAAGAAATGCTTCCAGAAGGTCAGCCGGTCAGAAACCAGGGAGAAGCCACCTGGAATGACAATGGCCCAGTGCTCAGCTGGGGACCCACGTATCCAAAGAGCAGGCTCATCCCCGCAGTAAAGCAGACCACCACAGTCCTTGTCATCACTACAATCCTGAGCTGATCCAAGGGCAATTCTGACACAGATATTTAAGTCACTGAGCACTATCAGGTGTGGAGCCCTCAGTGCTGGTGAAGTGATGAAATGCAGTGGCTTATAGAGGAATGCCACAGTGCTGAAATGCACACTGAGCAGCATTGCACTGTTCCCACCTTAGCTCTCCTCCAGCACACCAGTGACACTGCCTGACTTTCATCCAGGACTTTATGCCTTGGATCAGAGAGAAATCCTACCTGTGGCACAGAATATTTTGGCAATAACTACGTGCAGTCACACATGTGCTGAGCCTTGCAGGAGAATCCTCTAGCCAGGTTTCAACAACAGATGTAAGTTCTGCCTCTGATTAAGTCATGGGAAGGTGCTTTATTCATCAGTGACACTGGCTGCCATTAAAAGCATTAGAGACTTCTGCCAGCTGTCACCACTGCCTTTTGAGTGTTACACATAGGTAAAAGCTCTAGCCCTGGAATTAAATGCAGCTGCTTGGTGCACTTCAGATCACCAATATGGGCTTCAGTTCCCTCCCATCTCAACTCTGTATGGGCTTCAGTTCCCTCTCATCCCAGCTCTGTTACCCTCCCAGGCTTTGCAGGCATTAACCTCTGTGAATGTCTTGGGACAAAGTTGGTAGCTCTGAAGTTTCTAACACATTCCTAGGAAAATAAAGAGAGCCCCAGATTCTTTAACAGCATAAGCCCACTCATTTCACAAACTGAAGGAAAATAAACCCTCCCCACAAAACAAAAGCCACAAAAGGAAAAGCTTCACGAAATCTGAATCCTGCTCATCAGTGTGAGTATACTTTTGCCATCCATCCAGCTCACCAGATACAATATGAAACAACAACAGGGCATCCGAATGTGGCAAAACTCAGCTGAAAAGAGAAAAGGCTAACGGAGGAATCGGTGACTCTATGGAGCCAACACAGACGCCGCCTCCCACCACCATATGAATGTGTCAGAGCGCCTGCGGTTATTCTGTCCTTAACAATGTTCATTTATCCAGGACTAAATATGAGATTTCTAAGCTGGATTTGTGAATTCCTGCAGAGGCTTTGATTTAGCTCCTGACATGCTGCAGGGAGGCATAACTGGAGTCAAGAGTTACATGCCATACTCGCTTAATCTCCTCTAAAATGCTACAAAAAACCCAGGGAGATCCCCTTAAAAAACACATGCAAAAAGGAATGAACAGCAGCAAAACCACCTTTTCACATGTGTGGGAGACTTGTCTGTTTAAGAGCTAGGGCTGGTGGAAGACACTGTTTCTGCCACACAGCTAATTACTTTGGGTCTCCTTATCAAACAAATGGACTGGGATGATACGCCAATAACCCAAGGAAGGATCTAATTGAGGGATACCAGGGGGTAACACAGATCTTCTTGTTAAACTGAATTTGTTAATCTAGTGTATATGAGAAAAGGGCAAATGGGAGGGAGAATTCCTCCTTGTTAAACATTTACCAAATGTTGGGTTATTTGAGCCCTGGGGAGAAGTAAATGTATTCACTACTTAAAGGCTGGAGCATTTGGTCTTCTCAGCTGGAATTTATCCCCGGTTTGAAAGGAACATTTTTTCCCACTTGGAAAGGTTAGCAGCCTTTGTCTGTGCGAGTGATTTAATATAATGGACCATGATTATTGTTGGATTATTATAATGGCACATTGGCACAGTTATAGTTAAAGTTTTGGCAGAGTTTGTCTCATAAACTGCTATTTTACAACTCGGCTGTAAAAGTTTACTTCGGTCTGAAACTTGAGATACAAGATCTCAGTCCAGGAGGAGTCCTTTTTACTTTTTTAAGCCAAATTAAAAGAAAAAAGAAAAGCTTAAAAATTCTCCTGGCTAATGTTTAAGTTATGCAAGTATTAAACACAAATTGAAATCCACTGGCTGAAGACACTTGACGGCATTTGCTTGCTCCTGAATGCCTTTGAGTTAAACCAAAATATTTCAACCTCTTTTCTGTAGAAACATGGCTTTCCCACTGACAGTATTTTGAAGAAAAATGTGGAATAGTAAACCAGCTGGGGTATTAAACAGAAAAATGAAGTGTGCCACAAGCACTCTCTTCAATAGGATTAAAGCATGTATTTGTTGCTAAGAATGCAACTGATTTTTTTATTCTGCAATATGAAAATACACAATCATTTGTTTTTAAATCAATGTTCGCAAAGGGGTTTTTTGCAATATACTCATCTGTTAAGAAAAAATTCATCTCGTTTTAAAAGCCCCTCTGGCCACTATAGTGTAAGACTATAGAGCAAATGAAGTCTAACACTATCATCTGCACAAAGCCACTGAGTTTTCTCCTGATTTCTTGATTTTTAAAGACACAGTAGCTAAGCACAGACCACACCAGCTCTCATTTCTGCTCCCACACAGAACTGTAAAGGAACTCAAATATCAGTCTATGAAAGTACCACTTACTGATACTGTAACCCTACCATTTACAATTTACTACCATCACTCTACCTTGGGCAACATGGTATAGTGTGAGGTGCCCCTGCCCATGACAGGGGGGTTGGAACTAGATGATCTTAGGGCTCTTTCCAACCCAAACCATTCTATGATTCTATGATTTAGACCCACTGGTGCCAAAGACATTGCAGATGGCAAATATACCATCAAACCTAGAATAAAAAAGTTTGCAGGAAATACAGGACAGTAAAAAGGTATAGAAACGACAATAAAGAACAGACTTTTTCAAGATAAGGCTAAACATGATAAGCAGGGGAAGAGCCAACATAACTTTCACAGAAGAAAGTCATGCCTTGCAATTCTGTTAGAGTCCTCTGCAGGAGTGAGTCAGTGCAGATAAAAGTGACAGAAGCAATATAGCGTACCTTGGATCTTCTAGATGCTCTCAACAAAGTCCTCTTACAGAAGTGCAACAAGAGATGTTAATAAATGCATAAAAGACTAAAACCAAAACAGCAACAAGTAGTAATTTCTCACAGTGGAAGGAACGTTTCAGAAGAAATCTCTAATACTTATTCAAGATATTAATAGCCTGAGAAAGTGGGAAAATAATTTCACTACTTCAGTAGCTTTTTATCTGCAGCAAAACTAAACGTAACTGCAAAGAGCTGCAAAAGGACTCTCTGCACTTAGTAATAAAATGACAAATGAAATTCTGTGACAATAAACAATAAGTAATGCACTTGGGAAAAATAACTGGAGCCATAAATACACAAGGATAGGCTTCAAGTTAGGTGCTACTATGTACAAGAGGTCTGGGGGTCTAAGTCCACAGAGAGGAGAGCTCAGAGGAGGTTAAAAGGGAAAACAAGGATTAGGCATTTTTAGGAAAGAAATGGGGACCAAAAGGAAAACCTGATCATTACCTAAACCTGCAGCCTGTTGCTTAAGTAGGATATAGTTCTGCTTACTCACCTCAAAAAAGTATATGCAAGAGCACGAAGACATGTAGGAGGGCCAAGGAGGGTACGTGGAATGGCTTTCAAGATGAGCCTATATGGATACGGATCCTTCAGCTTAGGGCACATAATAAAGCGGACATTATAGGTATTGGTCTGCAAAATCATAAACAGCATACAGAAAGGGGATATTAAAAATAAGGAAGAAGCTCAACTGCCATTCTTTGTAATTAAGCAGCAGAGTGCAGTACCCCATGAGCAAGAAGCACAGGCAGTTTCTAAAAGAGATTAGGAAATTCACAAAGGAAATCTGATGATCAAGATGGATCTTCTGATTCACCTCTACCTCCCAAATGGCTTTGGCTCAGGACAGCCAGAATCAGGAATCTTAGAGCATATTTGGGGATCTGTGGGATAATTTCCCCTCCTACTGTATGGGCAGGTCTTGGAAAATGCTGGCTGCTCACTGGTGAAGACTCGCCCATCCAGGTTTCTTGATACCATAAAAATCAAAAAAATTAAAATAAAGCCTTCTTTATCATAAGATTTTATCATTTATCATTAAAATAAAACCTTTTCCCCACAAAATTTCTTAATGGAGACGTTTTAGCATCTGATCCCTGTGGTTCACGCACTTGCTGCACAGAAGTGTACTTGAAGTTCTTTGCCCTGCTCTATCCCACTCATCCTGTGCTACATTTTATAAATACATGCATAAGAGGAGCAGTAAACAGCAACAGACTGTTGTGCTATTTCAAACATTCCTACCAGCACATCCCATGTACTGCACAAGGTGATGACCGACCTTCATGCTGACCCAGTCTGTTTGGATGTGACCTCTCTACACACACACACACACACACACACTGGGACTAGTCTAAGAGTACAGCAAGTCAAGACAAACTCACAATTAAAGCTAAGCTGCTATCTGCTTAATGACAGTTAACATTTTTCATGGGGTGAAAAGCATTAAAGGCAGCCTATAGCTTCTAATATTGAGTTAAATTAATTTTTTAATCCCACTCGTAGCGCTGTTTGTAACATTCCAAGTCATATTTATCTTTTGTGTATTAAAACACGATGCCATTCTATAAATAGCTACAGGTTTCTTGGCAATGTCGGTGTGACGGCGGATTAATTAAACTGGAAAGCAGAGAGTGTGGGGACTAGATTTATATAATGAAAACGATATATCTGCTAACACCGGAGAAGTGCTGACACTGTAATAATGCTGATATTAATATTTGGTGCAGAACATCTTAGAGCGCATTAATAAGATGGCTACATCTGGTGGGCTGAGAAACGATCAGAACACAGACATTACCAGAAGAAAATAAAACTGCTACGTTACTATTAATATTACGAATCTCGCTCCAATTCAGAAAGATTCACTGGCATCTTGTACTTTAATACTTGGTGCCTGCAAAGAGCAGTCCAATGACTTCCCATGCGAGCTTTATAGCAGTTGTAAGAGTATTCAGATGTTTGCTGGATTGTGTCCCTAGACAACACCACACCAATATGGAGTCAAATGCTGACTAGAGAAAGCAATGAGAAAAAAGCCATAATAATCCACAAATCTATCCCCTCTTTCTGTATAGCAGCTTGTTAAACAGCCAACCTGGTATATGGTTTTGTGTTAACATAGTACTGTTGACTTCAAAAACAACTCTGTTACAAGCATGGAGGATGAACACCGAAGCATCAAAACAACATGTTTGAACTTAAAAACATTTTCCAGGATTTAACAGAAAGTCACAAGAATAAAATTATATCTGAAGTTTACAAAAAACAAAACCAGGGGAAAAGCAGAGAATACACAAAGAAGCTAATTAGAGGAAAAATCCCCCTTAAATACAAGATGCCTCAGGGCATTTAAATATTCAAGAATGTTAAAACTCATTCAAACTTCACCTCACTATGCTTAGAAAACAAAAGGCACCTACTAATTCCTACTTGATACTTCTGCCATCCAACTTCTAGCTTATCCCAGTGTTGCACATGATGGAAACAAGTAGTAAAACTAAGTTATTTATTAAAATTATAGAATAAAGACTCAGAGCAAAGATATATATACACATGTCAGCGGTCCAAATAAATTAGGGTCATTTTTATCAGTAGATTATGACAATTTTTACATTTATTATAATATTTTCCACATAACTATTCTGTCTGGTGACATTTCAGAACATTTATTAAATATATGTGACAGTATATAAAGTATAGCTAGATATTTGACCATTGCTAAATGCTGCAGTAGTTTGAATACATTTACAGACTGTCAAATATTTTAGACTTTCAAGTGATGTATTTTAAAACACAGTTAAATGAAGATAATTTACAGAGGAAAGGAAAGATTCTGCTCTTGGCTACTAATAAGTAACCTCAGTCTCCTGACAGGTCTGAGAGTACTAGACCACATCTTTATTATCTTTAAAGGCATGAGCCATGTTAGGAAATAACAGAGGTGGGAAGATGCTTATAGTACCAGGCTACCTGTATAAATCAGTGCAGAGCTATTGATAAAGTTATATTAATTCTCACCAGCTGAAAACTTGGCCAACTATCTTAAATCCCGCTTCCTGTAGACTATGTGCCAACATGGGAAGAGGAACATGACCAAAACAAAAGCGGTTATGTTTGAATTTTTGGGCAACCTTCATCCTGGCACTTGGCATTTTTATTTAGCTGAACACATTTAACCTGGAATTAACAGAGATAGTTCATCGTGAGAGAATAACACAAGGTAGTCCCTGTTCAGCTTCACCTACAGCAACCCAACTCTTGTGGCCCATTCTCCCCTCCAGCTAGCTGTCACCTCTTCAAACCATGTCCCTTAATTCAGAATCCTGCTCTATAAGCTCCAGGCTCATCTTCTGACCTCATTCCCTTATTCCCCATCTTTCTGGCCAGAGTCCAGTGCCCTGGCCGCTTGCCAAGCCCTCTCCAGATCTCATCATCGCTTCACTCCTTCTCTCCCACCTTCCCAGTTCTTCACCTTTCCAACCAAATCCCAGGCTTCTGTTCTCACCTTGCCTGTCCTGCCATTCTTCCCATCTACATCCAAATTGGATACCCCTCAAGGCTGCTTAGGAAAGAATAAACTAACACAGAGGTGTAGGCTTCCTAGCACAAGTATCTGCCATCCTCTAATAGCCCTGAAGAAAGGGGCAGCATGTGGAAAGCACATCTTCACCTTCCATCACACAGTGCTCCTGCCCTGAGGCAGACTTGGAGAGGCTCTGTGCTCTTCAGGCATAGAGTCTGAAAATCCAGCTCCTTGCTGCTGAATATGCATGAACTAAGTTTGTTAAAAGCCTGACAGCTTTGCCAAATTTGGGTGGATTTTGACAGAAACCACAAAAGGCACATCCTTGAAACAAAAGCCAGTTCGTTGCCAGCTTTCATGCCTCTGCTCCAAAGCATGGGTGTGCCATGCAGTTTTAAAGAAAAGATCACCAGAATTGTTTTTTTGCCTTTTATTCCCTCCCTACTATTGCAAAACACTGTTGTTCCAGCCTCCCCCCTGCCTTGCTCCACCTCCCAGCCCGACTTTTTTGGGTTTCCTTCGTCTGAAATTTCTCAGTCTGGAGTAGACAGCTGGAGTGGAAAGCACTTGGCAAAGACACATGCACCTGAAAACAGGATCTCCTAAAGGTCCCTCCATTATGAAGTGCTCTTCAGTCCCAGTTTCTCAAATCTGAGACCATACAACATAGTACATATTTTCTCACAGCCAGATCCACACCCCACTGCAAGGTCACTTCCAACAACCTCAGGATGGAGCATGTTGGGGAAGTGCAGGTTTCTGCTGGCGCAGCAAGGTGCTTAGTTTTTGTGGGGAAAAGGACTTTCAATTAGAAATCAGTTCCAGGAAAAGGGATGAACCGAAACATGAAAGTGGCGCATACACTATTTGTTAATGGCTTGCTTTAAAAATTTGCGAGGTGCTTTAAGTCCAGGATGGGTTCCAGACACACTGAAAAAAGCATAAATAAATCCAGCATCCCACCCTGCCCCAAATGGGACATAAGCAACGACTGACAAGCTGCCTACAGAGCCTAAGGAAGGAAACAGATGTAGAAACTTTTATAGGCAATTCCTCAGATTCTCTAGGAACACTGGTTAAGCATTAAAGAAAGCGCCAAACACAAACAGTCATTTATGCATGTCTAAAACGTCTGTTTCGAGCCAAAAGTCAAGCCAGCCTCCAAGCTACTGAAGATATCGTCCTGATCCTCACATTCTCCAGGGGAACACTGGTCAGGCGGCACCTGTCCGAGTCCGTGCTTCTCATCTATTTATTATAAGTGTTGGAAGCTCCAGCTTCTGTCAGTGGCAGCCACTAGTGGATTCGACTAAACTGCATTCTTCTGCTTCTTGCAGCTGACAGGGAAGCCAGGAGCTGACAAGCCACAGCCACCCTTTCCTTTCCCCTTCCTCCATGGATTGCAAGGCACAGTATGCAATAGACAATCATTAAAATCCAACCCAACTGGCTTTCATTTGTACTGCTAAATGCGCCCAGAAGATACCTAAGAAAAGCTCCAGTTTGGCTTTCTACCTCTGCACTGCAACTTCAATCTATTCCAGCAGTTGAGGCTTCCCCTCAGCCAATGCCATGATGTGCAGCACGGTTCAGGAAGACAGAAACATGGCATTACAAAGCAGCTCAGATGGAAAACTACACAAATGGTTCTTTTTATGGTATATTGCTGAAAGCTCTGCAAGCAGACATTGTATATGGCCAAGCTGGAAGCTTTATGTCCATCAATGACCAGCTGGAGGAGAACACACAAGAGACATGGATTTCACCTAAACACTTGGCTCCAGTTTTGGAGGTTCTGGGCTCTACTTCAAAATTCCTCAGTCAGCACCTACCCCACTGGTCTGAAACAAAACATTTATGTTCCTAAAAACCTGGAAGAACACTTCAGCCCCCAGCCTCTGTACTGAGACAAGGGCTGGATTAGATGATACTCAGCGGGTGCTGGAGTGCACATCTGTTCCCACATCCCAACAAAATCCTTCTTTGGAGAGTTAATGCTGACTCAGGGCAGGCACTTACTCTGCCAGAACTTCCCTGCCACTTATTTCCCTCTGTCAAAGCTTTGCAGGGTACACACGTTAATTAAATTCCTTCTCTTGGGAAATGGTTTAGATTAGGATGCTCAAAAATCAAGGCTTTCATACAGGCTCAGCCCTGCCAGATGCTAAACACCTCTTCCTTGCTTGATGACCGACAACCAAAAGCCCTGAAAGCCAAAATCCCATCACTACCTTGCAGCAAGATGAAAATTAACAGGAAGCCTAGACTTACCAGTCATATTTCATTTACAAACCCTTACAGGTCAGTCTAGTTTCACTTGCAGGAAAACTGTATCAAAACAGTTTCTTCCATCCATAGGACACAACCCTGTTATTCAAGAATCTATAGATCAGCATCCTTTTCTTTTTAGGATACTGACTCAATGTTACTGAATAAAGGCTTCCTTTAAGCTTGTTGACTTGAATTCCTCTGCTGACAAACATACGCACTCCCCCCGTTTCCCTACTAGTAAGAGGTATGGTAGTTATTTCCCCAGAGAACAATAATTTTGCAATAAATCTCAGAAGCAGCATGATTTGACAAATTAAGCTGAGAGCCAAGGATACCAAATGCAGTTTGCTTCTTTGAAGCTAGTGGTATCAAAAATTATTTCCAATATCCCTTTAAATGCTTAAATGCTTAAATGCTTTCACTTTGAAAGGATGAAAACAGAAATCTTGACAAAACTACTGCTGGGCTGTGTTTCTAAAGGAGTAAGACTCTAAAAGTGACTCCAGAGAAGCTTCTTTCCAACTGAGGAATGCCCCTGTGATTTACCTTCCTGGCACTTTTCAGAATTTTCTAGAGTTATCAATTGACAGGACTGTAATAGAAACAATAGCAATAGCAGTATCCCATTCAAAGCAGCAGCATTTGACTTTCATTATTCAGGCTTCTTTTTTTTCCACATATTAATGACATTTTTTACATCTTCCTCTTATTTGGCACTGATATCTTTGTTATTTTATAATTACCTTATGGAAGACACCAAACTGCTGAGAAAGGGCTAAATCCTCCAGTTTTCCTTAGCAAAACAGCAGCATCATCCTGCCAATATACAGCCTGGGTATTACAACTGTTAAAGGATTTCTGTGCAGCTGGGGACTTTTGCTCAAACGTCTTTCTTTTTTTCTGTGACATTGGGAGGAATGTATTCAACTCCTAAAAAGATCCTTCCCTCTGTAAATTGTTCCTTCTCCCTTTGCTATGATAAATGCCATCTCAGAGATGATGATACACAAACTCTGAGGATTTATAGGGCATTTCCAACACTAATATTAAACATACCCTTTAAACTTTGGTTTGGAAAGCTTTCGATCCTCCTCACCCCCCTTCAGAATCATTTAACAGCTGTTAAGTCACCTTCAAAGAATCTGCAAATCCTTTGAAGTACAGTACAAAAAATAGACTCCAACATCTTCCCAGCAGTTGCAGGTAATGTGTAATAATTTCTGAAAGCAGACAGAGATATAGCTGCCTAATGCCAAGTTATCACCTCCCACCTTGAAAACATGCTTTTGCAAAGCTCCCTTATGCTCCAGTGGCATTGGGTATGAATGATAAGGATTTTTCTTTTTCTTTTTGGGTAACTTACAAATGTTTCTTTTTTAGAGAGGAGATTCTTCTATGATTCCTTTGCAGCAGGGCTTTGGTTTGCTATAACACCTTACGACTCTCTTCACTACCTAATTTCTTACTTACAGATCCAATTTGGTTGAGCAGCTGTTCCATAGATACCTGTCATAGATATTTCCATTTTGTGACAATGTGGCCATGGATTGTCGATAATAAGCCTTTAAGAACAAAGCATTCCTGAGCAGAGTATATCACTCCCTTTTAGTCAATTACTAAAAATCTTTAAATGATGCTTTTAAAAGATTTCAAGTTTAACTCACTCCAAACGCCCTTAACATGCACGTGGCAGTGATGCTCCTGCCCAACCACCTGAAAACAAAGATTTCTCATGTAGGAAAAAAATAATTATCTGTCTTTTAAGAGTTCAGAGTGCAGAAGTTTTGCGCAATCAAAACATTTTGTGAATCTTGCTAGTGGCCCAAAGGTTAAATACTTTGCTAGTACAAACCACATAACTGAAAGGAAGCAAATGAGTTTATTCTTTGAAAGGCCACAAAAAAAAACCCCAGAAGTTTATTTATGCTCGCAAATCCTTTCAGGTCTAAAGAACCAGCAAGATAACAAATTGTTTTTGCTGAAAACAGGAAGTTTGGCAGAGATGCAAAAGGACAGCTAAACTTTGGCTAGACAGCCCAAAGCACTGCGTTTGACTTTGAAAATACTTCCAACAGAAAAAGCCCAAAGAACAAAATGAGAAGAGTGAAGCGCCTCAAATCCATAGAAAGCTAAAGGCACAGCAAAGGCATCTGGCAGTGGTAAATTATTGCCAAACTTGTGGTTGCATTTTGCTGGCTCACAGGCTGGTTTGCCAGTTTGCAGTAACTGGCACCAAGTGCAGCTGAAACCCACATTTATAAAGCCTCACATGCTGCCAAAGCTAGAAAAGTTTTGAGTCTTTTCTTTCTTCTTTTCATCTGATCAAGACTAAAAGAATAAATAAATACGCATCACCCATAATGGTCTGCTGTATTAAATGGAGACAATAAAATTTTGAGTGTCAAGACTAAATCCCTAACAGGTTTGACAGAGACAAGGCCAAACTATGCCCACCCAATGGGGCAACGCAACAACTCTGGCTCATGACATGCCTTTGCCACTCCTACCTCAGCCTCAGGCTGCTGTTGGAACTCTGGCAGGAGAAGACATCATCCAGCAAGCAATGCAACTTGAATGCAGCAGCTCATAGGACATCTGAGTGAGATCATGTTTCTTTAAAAAGAATGTATGTGCACAATACACCTGTCCTGGACACCTCTGGAAACTAAGACACGCTCCAGCCTTTTAGAAGGATTTCAAATGGGTTATAGAACATGACCATCTGCTATGGCCCTGGAGCTAAGCCAGTGATTAGGCTTATGGTAGGCTCCAGCACTGTCCTCTCGTTGTTGATATAGTGGCACAGTTCTGGCCTGTGTGGGTTTGTTCCCTCCTCACCAATGGGCAAGCAGGGTTCAAGGGTTGCCACAGGCCAGGTACTGCTCTTAGGAAGCTGCTCAAACATTACTGACTTCTTTTAGGTACGAAAGGTTTTAGACCACATGGATACAAGCTGTACCATGACATCTGCCCAAAGGAATGGAGAACAAAACCCTAACCACTTCAGTTACCCAAATCTAGCAGATGATGCAAAGGTCCCTTCCAGTACTATACTCATATGAACACAGTTTTAAAGTAAGGAAATATTAAATACATGAACTTAGGTATTTGGGAACTTTATCCCAAAACATGCTTTTGGGGATAAAACTGGACATGACCAACCTGAAAACTCCCCCTCCCCATGTTGTTTGGACTTCCTTCCCCCTTCTTTTTTTCTTTTTTCTTTCCTCCCTCTGCACTCATATTTATTATGAAAATGTGGATCTTCAAAGCCTTTATCACAAAGGACTACAGGATCCTTTGGGCCAACCAACACATAAATATTATCAACACCATACCTATTATCTTCTGAAACATGCAATGACCACAGACTGATCTTCTTTATAAGTTCCATTACTATCGTTATGCAGAGTCTTAAAACCCAATTTTACCAGTAGAGATGATTTTGACTATATCTGCTTCTTTTCATCCCAAAACAAGGCCTTATCATGAAGTCCTGAAAAAGTACAAGAAGGTGAGCTCCAATCTTTTTTTCATTTTGTTTCCTTACTACATTTACTTGCCAAATTTAACTGCAGGACCACTCATTTACACCTGCAGGAGCATAGGCAAGACAAACGCAATGATATACGATGAAGATATAATACGCAAGGAGCTGGAACACAAAGGTCCTGAGGGGTTTTAATGATTAGCAAGGATATCAATAAGGAGAGGAGAACAACCTTACCTTTGTAGACACTTAAATGTTAGGCTTTTAGAAGGACTTGAGTCAGAACGCTGATATTCTCAGCCCCTCTGAAAACCTAGAACAGGTATTCCATATGTAGCACCCTCACCATGTGCTCTTTAAGAATAACAACGAAAACAACACCTGCACCTTACAACATAGCACTTTTCATCTGTCAAAACAAAACGCTTCACAAAGGAGACAAAACATTATCCTGCCTTGTTTAGAAAATGAGAAAATCAAGCCTGGAGAAATGAAATCACTTACCCAAGACCATTCAGCTGAAGTAGTAACAAAGTCAGGAGAAGAAGCCAGAGTCCCCGTGCAGATCTCCAATGTAAGCCTTTAATACTCGGTGCTGCACTTTGAACTGCAGTACAGCAAGTAATACTATGCTTGCATCTTTCACAGATCTGGGCTGAGTAGTTACAAACTGGAAGCTCTTCAAAAAGCTGTGGATTAAAAAGCACTATATAAATGCAAAGTGTGATTATTATTCAACAGATATTGGAAAAATTACTGCAGTTTGTATTTGTTTTTCTGTATTTGTGGGATTTATGTTGTTTCAACACTTGAACAGCTTTTGATAATGACACCATCTGTTAATTCTCACCCCTCACTAAATTAGAACAAGTGGTGGAATTGTTAGACTGCAGTTTTACAGATCCCAGCTTAGCAAACAAATCTGAACTCAGGGTCAGCAAGAGACATTACCAGCAATGGGAGGCAGCAACTGGTCAGGCACAACTTCAAGCCCAAGCAGAAGAGAAAGGATAGGACTATCAGGAATAACACAACTCTTGGCAAGTCCTCTGGAATAGTTCTTTGTTAGGTGTCCTCCATTTCCTGACCCTACCAGGTGAACATCATTCACTCAGAGTAGTGGAGTAGCAGTGGGTGGGGTATTTCAGTTCTGATTTGTGATCATATAGACACCTTGGGTAGAGGTCTAAGGCTCTTGAACTGCAACAAGCTTCAGGTGGGCAGAGCTCTGACTGAGCTGCTGTCCCCCTAGCCAGAGCCTTATTAAATTAACTTTGCCAGATTAGGGTCCAAAGATGATACAAATTACTATAATTTCATTTACAGAACACGTGAACACATGCATTACCTGCAAAACCACCAAATACGGTGCAGGAGGAGGGCCATAGGCATGTACTGGGAATAGGTTTTTAAAGTGAAATAAAAATTTATAATCAGCTGTTGGTTATCCTCCCCTCACCCCCTTTTCCTTAAATATTGATATTTGTCTCTCTCTGCTCTAAGAGTGCTCTTTCTCTGTCTTTGAGGAACTGATTTAATATATTTGTACCTGCAAAAGGGTCAGATTATGTTACATGTAGATTACGCAGTGAAAACACAGAGCTCCTGGTCTCTAGACTACTCTCTGCATACGCCTTTAAACATGCCTTAGTTTTCCTAGGTACCTTTCTGAATTTTATCTTCTGAATTTCAGTCTTTTCTCAGATAGTGAACCAAATCCCAAACAGTGGAAATCTCTTTCATGGATTCTTTTTATATAAAAGACAGGCTTCTACTACGCACACTGTGATACATACATCACAAGGCAACAGGGAGTTTGTTCATATTATTTATGAATGTTTAGAATGCATCTATGAAAACCTCAGCACTCCAAATTCTTGATTATGCAGGAGTCAGACAATACTGCAGTTACACTTATCAAGCAATACCCAGAGTGGAGCTTCTCATATTAAGCTTTGGTATTCATCATCACTATAACACTGAATTACCTCATGTTTCCCACCTGCCATTAGCACAATTTCCTATAGCCTTTAGTGGGCTTCTAAGAAGGTTTGCATAAAGCAGAGAGTTAGTTTCCTCTTCCCTTTACAAACAGAGACCTGAAGACGTGTTCATGGCACAGTAGCATGATATAATACTCTGAAAACACTACATTGGGTAATGGGAAAAGCACAGTCATCTCAGCATGATGCTTTCCCTGCTCTAACAAGTCAAGCATTTCAAGTTATATTTACATCAAAGATATCAGATACTGAGGCACAGAGAGAATGTGCCTGTCCTAAAGTTGCACAAAACATCAGTGGCAAGCTTAGGCAGAAGTCAAGATTCTCCAAACTCTACTTCTATGTCTCAACTGGAAGGAAACCCAGCATGAGCTCTCCTCTCCATCCTTCAGACTGGACTACGACAGTGAGAGTGAGCTTTACAAACAGAATCTACTCTCTCAGCTGGTTGTACTGGGCGTCATCATGGTGGACCACAGCCATTTCCCACAGTCTCATGTTCAAGAGGAGATACAGAACTGGCAGAGACATCAGGCTATTGTATGTGGTGCCTGGAGCTAATCAGAAAGAACTTAGTTGTGATCTAAGAACAAGGGAGTGACTATTTTGTTGCTGCCAAAGAGCTATTTCTTCATTAATCAGCAATACATGAGACTGTACTGGAAAATGAACCTTCTGGTAGCCCCAGGAAAGGTGGGTAAAGAACTTCAGTCCAAAAGGTGCACGTGTGCTGCTGTGATGGGGTGAAAAAGGTGGGCAATCTGCAAAAGCCACCTGACAAAACCTCCCAGTCCTTGCTCCTCAGTCCCATTGTGACTGTTTGAAGCACATTATAGTTAGCTCACAATGCACCCCAAGTGACCCAAATTCACTTGTTGCTGTTATTGAAGGGCAATTATTCCTAAAAAAGAAAAAGAATGAGAGATTTACTGAGCATTATAGGCACATGGTTGACATCACTATGAGCCAATCAGGACCCCTGAATTCCGACCAGCTGTCTAAAGCCCTTTATGTCACTATTTCACAAAAGGTATTTGATACCATTGCTGCCTTCTCAGATGTGATCTCATCCTTGACCCCGAGTGGCACTTTTAGGAATAGCTCCCTCAGGTTTACTTTTATCAGATCATAAAGCACATCATATTCCCTTGCCTATGAGATGTGCTAAAACTCCTATCATTTGTAACTGGAAATCCTATAAAGCTGCCTGACATTTTTTGTCCACAAAAAATTGAAGTCAAAGCTGGAATGGATGAGAAAGAAGCTCCCAAAATTAAAAAAGTGTGTGTTTGGTGGAGGAAACTATAATCTGGAGCACCTTTCCCTAAATGCAGTAAGGGCTAAAGATTTTTGGTGATAACAGCAGGGCTGTATTTCTTCTTGGAGCAATAAACACATGGTCCCTGACTGACTTGTCTCACAATGTTACAAATATATGTTATGTCCTATATTAAATACGGCCAGTTTTTCCCAGCTCTGCCTTAGATGAACTCACTTTAAAACTTGCTGTTAAACTGTTGAAAGGAAGTATTTTAAAATGCAGGTAAAGGGAGATTATGATACAAGTGCATGGAAAATACCCCTCACCACCCTTCAAAACAAGTAAAACTTTGAAATACAAGCACTTTAACACCCAGTGTAAAGACTTAAATGACATGCCCAAGGTCTCCAAGCAAGCAACAGACAGATTTTCACAGCTGAAGATCAGTACGACACTAGCAAGCAGTGTGAATCCAAACAAGCAGACAGGTTGGAGGACGTCAAAAAAAGGGGCCAGGAAGACTTGAGTCACAGCTGGCATGGGTCAGCATGTAAGTCGAGGGGGCAGAGAATAAGCTGAAGCTAAATATACTCCAACTCCTTGTAGACTCCGCACTGGCAGTAGGCCAGACTGCAGCAGCAATGGCTAGGGTAAGTTTAAAGTGCTCTCCACCGCCAGCTAGTCAGCCCTGCCTTGAATTAACCCAGCCGACTTTAGACTGAAACAGATGATGGGTCCTCATAAACTCAATTACACCAGTTCAGCCATGAGCAGGGAAGGCTCTAGATGAAGTGCGGTGCTTTACAAATATCTTGAATCTCCACTGTCTTCCCTGCAGTGACTGTTGACAGTGACCTAAATTCTTAAATCCATCAGAAAGACAAAGCTTCTGGTTAACCTAAGCAACATCACTTTCGGGGCCTTTGCCTAAGATTGCCGGATAGATGATGAAATGAGGCTTTCTGAGACCATTTCTCCACTGGATGTCAACATGCAGCAATGAATTCACACAAGATGTTCCTGTGGATCTTGTTCCTGTTAGGTTCATCCATTTCTCTGGGCTCCTTTTATTACACTCTCTGATCTTTCCAACTGCAAGAAACCACAGTTCCGCTTTACTGGAGAATTGTGTATGTCCTCATAGAAAATAATGCTCACATACACTGTTAACAATTCCACTACAATCCAACCATTTATCATTAGATTAGTTTAGACAAAATAAAAACCCCGGGTCTGTAAAAGTATGTGCATGTGCATGGATATAAATATAATTCAACTGCTAAATTTACATGCTGAGCCTACATTTTCTGTAATAAAATATTTAAGTGGTTTCAACTCCACAGTGAGATTTAAAAGAAAAAAAAAAACTAAGATATAAAAAGACATCAGCACAGGACACTATTGACTGGACACAATCAATCACCTGGATGAGTACTAAGATAAGTATCTTCATTGTGGGCTAACAATGGCCAATACAGATTTTCCCAAAGAGAAATAACCTCAATAATACCACCTCATGCAAGCATAAACTAAGACCAAGCTTCCATTTCAAGCTGCATTTCTACTGACTAGCTCTTAAATATCAGAAAAGTCTGATAAAGAATTGCCTGAGGCTGAGACAAAGCAGAGTAAAGCACAGGACTATAGTCTGGCCCCGTAACACAGCTGAAGCTGGTGGAGGCTTTGGAGAGCAGTTAATTAGTTCTGTATAAACTAGTAAGAACTAAATACATTCACTGTCTTTCTACCTCATTTTTTTTCTATGCTTCTTCAGAAATTAAGCTTCCTTGAAAAGTCACCTTTGAAACTGGTTCGTCATAGCCAGGGCTGGACTGGCGGCAGGACTTGCTTGAGCTGAGTCCTGGTAGTTCAAGTAGAAGCTCTCCCACTTGTCATCACAGAATATATGACCTTATTACTCCTCCCTTGGTTCTGGCACCGATTGTTAACGCTGTTTGCAGCCAGTGACGTTTCCTCAGTGCTCTCTGCTGCCGTCTCTCCCAGCTCCTTCTGCTTTTGTTTTCCAATTGCAGCAAAAAATATGTGAATCCAATTTTCTGCCAACACCGAGATGAACAAACTCCACAAAATAATGTGAAAGAGAGCAAAGCAGGAAGACTTGTGCGAGGGTTATACTCCTAGCTAAGGATACATTGAAAGTTGCAGGAATTTATCTGTATATCATTGAGACGATGCCACTTGCTACTGTAGGATCTGGACAAATTAGCTAACAAATATGGCCCTCAACAGCTCAGATTTATCTCAGATTTTACTGGCGGGGAGAACAGAGCGTCGGAGAAGCCACATAACGAGCCCACGATCATGAAGAAAGCCAGCAACAGACCTAGATCTGCTGGCTTGCCGCCCTGGGCATTTAGCTTTCCACAAGCTTCCTGTGGTGAGGGGTATTGCGGAGAGCTGGAGAATTGGGCCATTTTGGCCAAAGTAGCCCATTTTCCACCGGCAGGAAGACGATTGCCAGGCAGGGCTGGAGAGATGGCAGGGCTGCAGCAGCCTCCTCTCTGGCTCGGAGCAGTCCCTCTGTCAGAGCGTGAGCTCCCCTTGCTCTTGCTCAGCCCTATCCAAAAGGCATTATCTGGAAGCAATTAGAGATTATTTTTTTTCTCCTTTTTTTTTCCATCGTTGCCTGACAACTTCAGCAGACGCACACGCAGTCGCCCCCCTCTGCTTCTAAGGAACTTTGCTTACTGTTAACTATTTAAATGTTGAAAGTATTAAAGCTAATTGAACTCACTGCTCAGAGAACTATGTCTGAGGCCAACTGTCGTATATGGTAACACTGCTTGGGAAAAAGGACTTTGGGGTAGTTTAGAAAGCTTTAGAAAAGCACTCATTCCTGTCCACATACTTGTCAGTCCCACTTGTCATCACTGATGTTTTGGGGGAATTTTTAGGTTGGACAAACAGATGGAGCTGCTTTGAGGAACTCCTCAAGGAACATCTGGATGAACCAACTCTGGAGTTAGTGCTGAAGGTGGTGACATGAGATGCTACTCAGCTGGCCAAATTTTAAGCACCTTGCTCCAGGTACTTAACCTGGGACAGTCTTTATGGTCTAGGGATAGGTAAGGGGAAAAAGAGATGGGGATGGAGGGGACAGTAAAAAAAAATCAGCTTCTTCCATAGAGAGTTCAGATTCATATTTAAATGCTGTAATTGCTTTCCAGAGAGACTGAGTGTCTCCTTGTCAACTTTATAGGGAACCTAGAGAAATTATCCTCTAAACCTAGATATTGTGAATATTCTCTCACAATGTCACACTGAGAAGGAGTCACAGATGGTAAATGAGAAAAGCTCTTTTGAAGTCAAAGGTGCTATTGTTTACTTACATCTTGCTGAGGATTCAGTCCAGTATTTCTAAAACCCTTATGCTCCGTGGCCCACAGGGAACAAATTTCTTCTAATTGCCATGTTTTGTTTTTTTTTTATCTGGGAGAAAATAGGAAAGGAAGAAGTAGTTGGTGGTTGTTCATAATTGAGCAGCGGTAGGGGAATTCTCCTTAAAGTGATTCAAAGCAAGTGACACCACATCAGGACCAGATCTGTAGAGCAAAGACGTTCACAATACTATGAGAGCATGCCCCACATGCACAGACTATCTTCCCTATCACCCAGCCGGTGACTCTGGGGGTACAAGGTCTATTATTCCTACCTGTAAAAGCCACTTGCTAGAAATAAATGGCAGGTACTGCTGATTTTATAGAAAAGTGAGCTATCTTTAAGATGTGCTGAGGAATGTGAGCATCCCACGCATTCAGTCTTTGCAATCAAAGACTGGAAAGAAAAAGAGAAAAGAGAGCCTGGCAAGAAAGGCTCATTCTCATCTGCTAGGTGTAAGACCAGCAGTAGGCACTTCCATTTTATAGGCGGAAATGAAGTCTGTTGGAAGCATGATTCTTGAAGATTTTAAGAAGATGAGCTGCTGTTGAAGAGGTTACCATGAGACCAGAGACAGCCGAGCTCTAAAGAAGATTGTGGTTATGGCATGTCCAAGCTGTCTTTCATTAATCATCTAGCCAATCTTCCGAGAGATGACAGCAAACCTTCAGATGGCAATCCATGCCCTAGACATCTGTGACTATGGCCTTGCAAAGTCTTTGCAAAGAACATTTCAGCTTCCACCATGCTTTGAACTACAGGCAAGAGGCTTAGATCTCCAGCAGCACAGAAAGTGGTTATGAATAACTCAGTCTTACTGGGTCATCAACCAAACTTCATAATCCGCACAAAACAGTGAATTACTATCAAAGAGATATGAACAGGCCAAAGCAACTGCAGGGCTCTTCTGGGGGAAAGCAAGGGTCTTGCATTTGTCTTCCACTTATATCAGAATGGGAGTAATTTGATGACCTAAGAAGCAGAGTCATTTTTAATACCTGCACCTCTCTCCCAGTACCTGGAGGGGTAGAGTCCCGCATGCCTCGTCTCACTGGTTATCATTATTATGTCATCCAGATCAATCATTTCAAGCTCATTGGGCTATAAATGCAACTTTGATCATTCGTTACACTTTGTTAGTATTTATCAGAGCCAGGACTCTGTTAATCTGAAACAGCAGCACTCAAAAAGCAAGGAAACCTGGGCTCCAACAGCACTCACTGCAAGTTGCAGGGGTAATGTTATTTGGTTTTATTTGCTCTCTAAATTATTGACTTCTAAAAATTGCCAAACTGCTGTAGGACGCAGCAGGCAAGGGGAAACTTGTACTGCCTCAAGACAAGCACTGTGAGAGTGAAACACAAAGCTCCTGCCAGTTGCTGGAACCCCATCGCTGCTCCAGTGGATTGGAAATAGGCACAGGAGAGGGAGTCCTCCGCTGGCAAAACCTCTTTTATGTCAAAATATGTGTAAGGGTTCTGGGACTGATCCACAGCACACTGAAGTCATTGAAACCAATAGACCTAACTTATGTAGTGCTCCAGAGTAGGTCTTTCACTGGTTTTAACTCCTTCTATGCACTGGCTGCAGTTTATATTGCATTTAGGACAAAGCAAAAGCACTGCTTTTTAATTCCAAGCCCAGGAACCGAAAGGAGGACTGCACTCCAACCGCTCTCCTTTAGCGATGACAAGCAAAAATTCTTTAGCACCATCTAGCTAACATCGAAGGTAACCCACATTGACACTTCCTACAAATCTGCTCCGCCACTGACACTCCCTGGCTTGAGCATGCAGACTTCAAAAGCCGAAGAGATAGGCACTGCATGCTGATGAGGAGAAGGAGAGGACGGGTTTAGCAAAGCAAAGCACCCAAGACCTCTATGCATTTCACATAGGCACTGATTATCGGCCATGGGAAGTACAAGTGCAAATTTCATACAACAATTTACATAGTACCCCATCCAACAACCTGAGAAAACACAACAGCAGGACATGGGGAGGGACAACAATGCCTTTTTTTGTTGAAATGTCAGAGAGAAGATGGATGAGAAAAATGCTTGTGGAAGCAAAATTTAATGCAGGAAGCTTTGGTAAAGCTGAATAAAGGGCTACAAAGTTGATGGGAGGCGCCTAGAAAAACTTAGAGAGAAGAGAAAGAAGCAGTCAATCAAAATCCTTCACAAGTTAATGCAATATTTGCTGAAATGGTCCTGTAGAAAAAAAAACACGCAGTGGGTGAACAGTTCAAAACAGCACAGCATTTTGGAATGAAAGAGCTGGAATTTCCCTTTTTAGAATTAATTTATTTCTTGAGATTTTATTACACTGCATTATTATATAAATGCAGAAACACGCCCTGAGAAAACTGAGTTAGCAATCTACACTGAACTTTTTCTAAAAGGAACGCTTCAGAGTCCTCTTTATAAACCCATTTGTTGGAAAAGTTTGAAACTTATGGATAAAGCATTTCAGAATGAAGCCAAATATTAAAAATGCGAGGAAAGGATTTTCCCCCTAAAAAGTTTCATGAAAAAAATTCAAAACTTGTCATTTTTCTTCCTTAAAGTTCTGATGAGAAATCAGTTAAGCTGACACTGGAACTGCCTGCAGGATAACGCACACTCCTCTATAAAGAACTATTTGACTCGGGAACCTCTCTTTTCTAAAGAATTACTAGTAAAGTCCGAATTTGCTTAAATTATTGTTTTACATAGACTGAATCATTGTCAGAAAAGAGAATGTCTTCACCCTTCATGTCTTTGTCAAGGAAAAAGAATTCAAATATATGAGAACAGGAAGCATTTTGATTCAGCACTGGCCCAATTGTCTGCTGACATTTGGGCCTTCAGAAAAATCCAACTGAATTTCACTTCCACAACCAACTTAAACAATACTGTAAATTTTGATCTCTATCTTTTGACCTAGGTTATTTTCAAACACTTAATTGGCATTCCTGACCCTCCTCCCCCAGAGTGTTTGTCTTTGTTTGATTGTTTTTTTAAGAAATGGCCAAACCAATCACTGACCACGTTTCCACCAGCAAGGACCATGGGCAATTGATGCCTTTTTATTTAAGCACTCGCACCCGAATGTTTAGACTAGAAAGACCTAGTTTCAAGTCTTGTGGGACAATATTAAAAGCAGTTTGTGTGTACAGCCTTCCACACCTGCCTGTGCTCCAAACTAGATGTAGAGGCAGAGATATCTCTGGATTTAGTGACCATCTGAAAGCTTTGCATGTTCCGACCAGAACAGGCTGATGGCAGCACCTCAGTCTAGATAAAATAGATATCATCCTACAATACTCTGAAGAAAAGAGGCTCAAAGGAGGTCCAAATTTTGAGGATGGGGTTTGGGAGGTGAAAACTGCAGGGGAGCACAGCCCCTTCCACAGCAATACAGCGAACCTCTGCCAAGCCAAGTTATGCTCAGTGTCACACCATGTAACATGGTCAAAAATCAGAAGAAAAGGACATTGCGGACAGTGACAAAAATCAATACCTACAGAGCACTGTGGTGGAGATGCTGAGCTATGTGGTGCCAAAGAAACAGGAGCCAACACTCCCACTGGGCCTTCTGGGTACCCACACAAGGACACCTCCTGCTGCACTGCCCTCCAGCTAGTGTGGCAATGCTCTCACAGCTTTGGAAACGGAGTGTGTTTGGTTGGATTTGCTTACTTAAGGAGGGAATCGAGGGATGAGTTTTTGTTTGCTTTCCTGTTTTACTTGCCTGTTTGGGGTACTCGGTTCTTTTATAATTTGTCTTGTACAAAATACTCTGTCAAAAATGCACGCGATGGAATTGCCTCTGAGACTCCGAGCGTACACTATTCCCACGCCCTCTCACACCCTGTAATAAGCTTTTTATTCTACTGTAATTAACACTCAGGAATCAGCCCGTGTTTCCTTAAAATCACAGTCCCACACTTAGTATTTTTCTGTTGCTTTTGCTTTACTCGCTAATAACCCTTTCCCCTCCCTGAACTGCTTTCATACACTCGCTGTCTTTCCAGCCACTACACGCTGAATTTGGACATCCTGATTGCTTAATTAAGTGATTTTTTTTTTACCTAAATACTGTATATTTCATACTGAAAGAGTTTATGCCCATGAAATCAAGGGCATACTTTCTTCAAACCGGACATATATATTTTGGGGAGCTGGACCACGGGGGTAAATACAGACCTTCAGTCATATTTATGAGATGTTCACTGAATGTATTGCTGGTCCTTTTATTAAATACTTCCAAATTTCAGAGTAACATTTTGACACACAATGCCAATGCATGCAATTTTATTCCTGTAGAAGACAGATGGTTCCCAGTGGTCCCAAATAAAGAAGGCACTTATATCTGTACTTACAGAACTCATACAGGCAATTAGGAGTCTCAGATTCATTGAAAAACTAAAGAACATAAGCTAAATTTGGGAATTTTAATTTAAGTCAGGTAGACCATTTACAGTATTTTACAGTTTATCTTAAAATAAAGGTTGCACACAAGACACCTCAGCTTGAATTTATAGCAACAGATTCCTCCCCCCCGCCAAAAAAGAAGTTCTTCAATTGCAGTGATTGAGGAGAACTCACCATTAGCAATTTTAAAGAATAAAAAATGTAGCAATCACACAAGAATAGGATCCAAACCCCTCTGCAGCCGGTGGGCTTTCCATTTATTATGACAGGCATTAGATCAAGCTGATTATATCGACTGATTGGGGGGGGGGGGGATGACAGAAACCGACTCTTTTGGCTTCATAAAAGCAAATGTCTTTTTATCTGAATAATTATTATTATCGTTAAAACAAAATGTATATTTTCTCAGCTTCTTATTTACAATATAAAGTGCTTTCCACAGTAAATCAACAAATATGAGTATTCATGTCACCAAGTGCTGATGATTAAAAATAATTACTTTAATGGTAGCTGGCCTGATGCCAAACATGATTAGCTTTCGCATTTCAAGCATGATAGTAGATAATTTACATCTCCTTTCACACCAATGCCAAGCTACTCCTAATGGATTCTATTTTAGTTTTTATGAATTAATAGAAATTTAGTGTCCAATTCACTATATTATAACCACCATTCGCTTTCAAAACCAAAGAATTGTTTCAAAAAAGGGCAGAAAGTATCCAAATCACAGGATCCACAGCCAATAAACTCAGCTTTCCTGCTGACAGCGTCCTTGCCTGTGCCCTTACAGCTGTCACAGAGGCAGAGTGAGAGGAAAACTTTCTCAAACAGGCCAGAAAACCCTGTTAAGTGGGAAAACCCTGTGGAAATACTCAAGGCTTCTCCTACCAGGATATGTGCAAGATGAAGCCCCAGTCTCCTTAAGAGCAAGGCAAACCTCCCACCCACTCCAATGGACAGGATTTTATTCCAGGGAGAGTGAAAGAAATTGGTCATTTGCCTTTTAAAAACACCACAAGCTGTTCAAGGACCTGGTGGGTAAAAACAGGAAATATATTTACATTCTTTTAAAGTAGTTTTTAAACCAGTTGCCTTTTACCTACCCATTAGGTCTGAATACAGAGCCCTGAGCTCATCCTGTGGGGATAAACATCGGTTACACACATACGATTACATGTGTCTGCCTCAGTTCAGTCTCAGGGTCTCAAAAGCATCTGAACACTCTTTGTGGGAGGAAAGGGAAGAACAAATGGATTCTCCTCTATCTGGTTTGGAAGAGTCTGCCCATAGGATATGTGGAAATTCAAAATACAGTAAGAAGACACAGACGGTGGGTTCATGGGCAAGTGTGAAGGTCAGAAGGACAAACTTAGTTCTTCAGTATGTGATGGACACAGTCAGGATCACTGCTTCTTAGCTAGAAAGGAGCAAACAGTAAGAACGAGGCAAAAAAATACCAGGGACATTAATGGACTCACTTGACATGTGGCGCAAGAGTGAAAAGTAAGATAATGCCTCCCAGCCAGCAGGCTGGAAGAAGACAAGGGAAACTACCGTGAAGCTCCCACAAGAGCAAACCTTGGTGATTTGGTTTCCCCTTCATCCCCAGATTTCCATCTCCAACAAGATAGGGCCAGAAAGGCTCTAAGCTATTTCCAACTGCCGTCAGGACCAGGGCCCTGGTTGGAAAGGTTCAACTGCTTTTGGTGGCTACAGGAAGGTGGAACTTGTGTTTTCAAAGAACAACTTTGGGAACAGTGTCCAAATAAAGCAGAACTAAAAAGCAGAAAGAAGCACCCTCCCTTCCCAGCCTATCTGATGTTCCTCAGTGCTAAGGGAGACGATTTCCTAATGTTTTAAGACTGTTTCAGGGCTGCAATAATGAACCCAACCCAAGTGAATGGGTTTCACAGGACCTGTAAATATTCGTTTTCTTTTGCTGGTCACCAATTAAAAGAAAATGTATTTGTCAAGTTTAAGCCTTCACCTTTCATCCCACTGCTGACGTGGAATATAAACACTTCTTGCGAAACCCGTCCAATTTACATTTCAATGGACCACAACCCTCATCTATACTGACATTACAACTTCCAGCACTGGCAGCCTCACAAGTACAGAGCAAGTGGACATGGTGTTGGCTCCCCATGCTGCTTCCCACGTTTCATTCTTGACATTCTATAGGCTCCTATAGGGGCTGATGGGAAACCAGGCCTTAACATCACATCGATGCTTGGCTGGCGGAGAAAAGTCTCAACCACAGCAGTAATTGATGCTGCTTGTGATGCTGGCTTTTAACGGGTGTACATCTGGTGCAGTTTTTCTACAAAGGTCACACAAAACACTTTCCAGAGTCTGTAGAGCAAATATTTGGAGGAGGGAAGGTGGGGGGAAGAGCAGACAGAGCTGGTGGGCTCTACGATTTGGAGCAAGTTTGGAATTGCTTACTTAGAGATAAAATTCAGTATCACAACAGGAAATCCCAAGCCCTGTCCCTGTCCCCTAGTCTAATTGCTGTTGGTCTGGCAGTACACCCTTGTCGCTGAGCCATCCTTTCTTGCTAGGAAGAGCTCCCAACACCATCCCCCCCTTTCTATTTTGGCAGAAATCCGAGCGTATCCTCCGCATTCCGATTTAAAGTAAACCGCCATGTCATCGCCCGAGCACAAAAACACACAAATACCCTCCCACCTTTGTAAAGAAGCAAAACATTAAGCTTTATGGGTACAACAACTAATATAAAAAAAGCCTGACTATTTAATGCAATGTTGTGGTTGAGAATTTAACCACACAAAAGGCAGAAAATTCAAACGTACAATTCCCACAGAAACCATAACTTGGCCACGTTTCACATACACACGTCAAGGCAGAAACTGTAGCAGTGCATTCCCTCATGTGAATTATTGCATTTGCAGAAGAGGTACAGCTCTCCTCCTCCTCCCTTTGCTTTCTTTGCCTCATTCATTTCTCATATACAAATCCCCAGTGGCAATGTTTATGAAAAATTAGGTGAGGGGATGCCAGGGGGAAGGGAGAGAGGAGGACGGCTTTGGGTAAACATGCATGCACTGGAAAGGGTTCAAAAGCAGAGCTTAGCCTCCAAATTGCTTCCAACTTCAGCTGTTTGGTGTCCAGGCCCCCAAGCCCAAGTCATTCTCTTGGGCAAACACTGAAGTCTGCACCACATTTCAGTGTGATCACACAGCATCCAGCCCTAGGCAGATCCTCCCAAGACCTAACCCTGGAGGCTACTACACAAGGGACAGCCCACCAACTCTCAACTCCTTCCACGCTTTTTCAGTGTGAATATGAATTTTGCCAAAGGTCTACTTGGGCCAACATGTGCTTGTTTCCTGAATCAATGCTATGCAAGAAAATGAGGTGGTTTGCAGCCTGGTTAACTCATCCCTTAGTGTGAACAACTCATTACTCTTTGCAGGCCAGCCTGAGTGAGGTCACCTTTGGTGCTAATCTGGATTGAGGACATAAATCATGCAGCTGAATCTACAGCAGGTTACCTTCACCCTTCCACCACTACACGCTCACCTGCTCTAAGCTTCTCTGCTCAGCTTTTAGAGCAGTGACTCGTGGTGCTGTATATGCAGGCAGCTAAATCTTCCTCCATCCACCAACCTCGCTGCTTTGCTTGAGTATCTTGATTCGTATGACCAAATGGACATTTGCACCCACATGGAAGCAGTGGATCCAGCCACTGATCTAGGCTGCATGCTCACCTGGCCCTGGGCAGACACAGCGGACAGTATGGAATATATTATACTTAATGTGCTGCACTGAGTCTTTGCTGGCTCTGAGCAGCCTGTCCTGAGTAGCTTGAGCAGTTGGAAATCTTGATTTCTTGGCAATAGTGAATCTCAGCTTGTAGAGGGGAGAAAAACGAGGTAACTTCTCCATTCATTTTACAAAAATTAAGAACATAAAAATAAAGGAGCCATTCTGAGTCACCAATGGCCCATCCAACCCCGTATCTCAAAGGCAAATATAAGCATCATGGCAATTACAGTGATCCCTCCTCTGGTATAACCACTCGGATTCCAGAAATCAGCAGTTTTGGGACTTCCTGAGCCAGAGGTTGCATCTGGACCATCGTGTTTAATAGCTCCCAGTAGACTTCTCCTCCATGAATTTGTCTAATCCCTTCTTGAACCCATTTATACTGTTGGCTTCTACAACATCCTGTGACAAGGAGTTTCACACTACAGTTGTGCACTGTGGGTGTTGGGGAAGCAGGGGAGGGAGAAAAACTTCCTTTTCGCTGATTTAAACTCACTGCCTAACTATTTCAGGGAGCACTCTCCAGATCTAGTGGTATGAACAGCAGTAAAAGTCATTGCTTGGGAACCTGCTCCCCACCATTCAGACCATTATCAGGTTCACCCAAGCTTCACTTTTATAGGCAAATCAGTGTCTCACAGAGTCTATTTACTATCTCTCATATCAAAGTCATTCCATATATTCGCCTTTCTCTACGCTTTTCTGTTTCCACTGTAACTCCTCCAATACAGGCAATTTTTCTTTGGCAGTGGATGGTTCTGATAATTAACTAGAATGTATTTACCAGAAAAGTTTTGAAACTAAATTATTTACCCTGAAAATCCAGGCATAGTTACAGAAAAAGAAAAGAGTGCATTTTGCACTTTGATGGCTTCATTGACTTCAATTCAGCAACTGAGCTTTAATCAAATGTATGTCTGATCTTCACACAGCCATCCAAGCTATCTCCTGAGCTCTTACATACACCTATAAATAATACTACAATGGTATTATAGTATAATGATATATGATTAGTTTTTCAATAATTACTATAATTCAGTTATGTAATAATTCATAATTATATACTAAAATACTGTTATAAGCATAATATACACGTATATATACATATAACCTTGTTACACATACACGCACATGCATGCTATACATAACACATAAACAATACAAGTTATAACTATACATAACTTCCTTTCACTAATTATCCCATTTCACTCAAACCAGTGTGCCACGACACAGTGATAACTCACTCACTAAAAAAACTGAGGGCAGACAGCACACTGCAGGGTAAGGTGAATCTGGGATACTTGGTCTGGAGACAGCAGATAAAAGACCTGTAGTTTCAAGATTAGCATGGGTGCAGAGAACAAGCCCAGAAAAACTCAGCAGAGTGTGGAAAATGTGTTGGATATAAATTTGGGCAAATTCAGGCACAGCAAAGCATGCACGAATATGCTCACTGGCACGATGGAGCTCTCAGTGCACACATATTTTTAAGGAACTATTAAGCATTCCCCTGAGCTCATCACGCAGACAGTTTCATTCTTCATCCCACCTCCTCTGCAGTCAGTTTAGGAGGGGTCTAAGCCCTCATTTCCCGTGGGATGCAGCAGAAGTGAGAAAGGTCCTATTCAATGCTAGCTGACATGAGACCCCTGCAATTCCGTAACGCCCGTTCCTGTGCAGGGTGTCACGGGGCAGGGGTCCAGACGCTCTGATGGAATCAAAGCCTAACTGTCAGTTACATCCCATTTTAGTCATAACAGCCAGAAAAAGTTTCAAGGGAATATGTCCCAGTTTGGTGAAGTTTACTGAAATATGTCTCTTCCAGGGACAGCATGCAGGTTAGAGTGGAAAGTGGGCAATGCATTGGAAGAGGGTAGGAAGATCAGAAATTAGGAGTAAGGGCTTAAGAAAGAGTGAGTTGACATGCCTTTCTCTTATTCACCTCAGTTTGCCCAGCACCACCATCTTCACTGGCCGACAGTGATCATTTGGATCATGACTCAACCAACGAAGACAGCAGGACCCTGGCAATGGTCTGCTCTTCATCAGCTTAGCTGAAATCTTGTGACACTGGCAACACCGGCCTTGCATTCCTGCAGTTCAGATTGCTCCCTCTTGCCCTCCTCACTCTAATTCTACTCTTCTTCAACCTGACTTCTGCTGTCCTTTTAATAAGGAAAGATTTTCACCACGTCAAGCAAGACTCTACCTTTCACAAGGCTTCTGTGATCACAAACAAAACACGGACTAAGAAACAACATCTTAAACTATCCAGCAGAGCTGAGTTTGCCAGGTCTCAGGGCAGCTGGCAGAGCTGTAGCAGCCAGCGAGCAGAAGAAAACAGCTTCTGTCTCTGGTGCTGACTATTCTCTGGTCTTTTATTTCCTCTTCCCTGCATGCTTGCTTTGCCATCAAAGAAACAGGCTTGAACTTTAACTGCAAGAACTGAAACAGCAACTCCAGCCTATCTCAACTGTGTTTCTTTTCTGCCCCCCAAGGACATTCATCCTATTTAAAGTCATTTAAAGAGACTTTCGGGCTAAAACGGAGTTTATAAAAATTCAATACAGTGAAAGAGAAAGAAAATCATATTAAAGTGAAAGGAGTACCTTATATTGACCACATCTAGCGCTTTAACTAATTTTCCTTCTTTCCCCATCCATATTTTTAACACAAAGTTTAATGAAACCAGGTTGTAGTGACGGCTGCTGCCACGGGATGAGCCAGGTTGAAACCAGCATTCAGCCCCCTGAAACGTTTTAGCTGTTCACCACAAATATTCTGATTTCTTTGACTCAGGGTCCATGTTTTCTATCAGAATGATGACAACAGACAAGCACGGGGGTTTCTGGCAGAAGCTGTCAGCAAGTTGTGTGAGCTGGACCCTGTTCTCCCACATGCTCCTGGCAACACTGTGGGGTTTGCTGGAGGAAGGAGATGATGTTAAATGTACAGGGCTTTGGACCCAGCTTTTACAAGAGGAGATAAATGAAAGGATGCCATGAAGCCAAAATCATATGTCTCTTTATTTGGTAAAGAAAACGAGGAGTAATAGCTCAATATTGGCCAAGAGAAGTTTGGGGAACCAGTTACTACCTGCCAGCAATTAAAAAGTTTGAAGATAATAAGATCTACTTAACCAAATACCACACCAAATGACAACACCATACACCCATGTTGCCATGGATGTATCTACATGAAAGTGCGCAAATAAACATTTAAGAGCAATTAAATCTTAGTCAGATGCCTAGAAAGAACGAAATGGGATTTGCTTTGTTGTTCTTACAGACAGCATCTGACCAAAAGTTAGGGAGCCTGATGCCAAACTTTTGGGCTTCTCTTCAACTTTTCATTGCCTTGGTTTGCTGCTTCTTTCCCTGGGACAGATAGATACACATGCACCTCTCTAAATATATTCATGTGTATGTATGTGGACTAAATACAATCATCCATTTTCCCTGAAAGGATTTTATGAGGGCAACTTAATATGTGCAAATCATAAAGTCTCAAAGGCACTCTGTACATGCACTATATCACTCTTATTGCACCTAACAGCTACTTACACAGTATCAAGCAAGGGAGATGTGAAAATATGAACCCCACACACTCAGTGTAAAATAAGGCACGGAGGCACAATCTGGGCCAGGCAGCTAAGGTCCTGGTTCTTTGCTTGCCCACAGCTCATGTTCAGTTCCAAGCAGGTGGCAAACAATCAAACCCAGCTCACAGCCCAACCATTAATGCAAAGTCAATTTGTCCTCCTGCATTAGGCTGCAAGAGCTGGTGGTCCATGTGCAGAAAGGAAGTCCTCCCTACTGCCTAACACCATCTTTTTTCTTAGGGTAGGGATGGAGGGCAGAAAGAAGAGTAGTCTACCCAGTCCCCATTAGCAGATACATTCTTCTATGTCTTCTTGGTTGACCTTATCTACTAAGGCATACTGAGAGCTAATAATAATAACAATAATTAGCACTTATATAGCACTTAATCCTCAAAGCACTTTACAAACATTAGCTAATTAACTAAAAGGCAGATTATATATGTGTCTGTACATATAAATAAATATAAAAGATCTGGGAAGTCTGCCACGTTCATTCTTGCAGAAGTCAGGTTTTGCAAAGTGCCTGCACTACACAAATCTCACTGCTTTCAGTAACATGTCATGCCAGCTTGGTTCAAAGCCCATAGTTTAGCTTACGAGTGTGTACTCTGCCATCCATATAGACCTGCAGAGTAGGGAAATTTCTTTAGGACAGCCCTGAGATGGTATTAATTAAGCAGTCTGACTTAATTTAATATTCAATAGACTTATTTTCCACCATGATGAGTTGTTAATGACTGTAAACACTTGCATTATTGTTGCTAGCCACTTTAGATAATTGCTAGATACCAATTAAACTAGCAGAATAAGAAACAAGGTCAGGGAAATGGCAGCATTTTCAATCTCCTACCATCTTACACAAACCCTATGTATTTTGTTGTCTTTTCCTTTCAACCCAAATACCACACAATTTTATGACAAATTCATTTTGGGAATGATTTCTCCTTAAATTGAGCTACCTCACATGACAAGCTAGGGGCTACTTCTGTCACATCCTTGAAACCTGTGACAGTGGGCCCTGGCCCATCCTTGAAAACAGTGCTGGAGATTGTGGCAAAGGAGAAGGCAAGACCTGCACAAAGATGTTGACCTGCCTGGGCTGACACAGGGACAGGGAGGCTGGGCATACAGCCTGAAGGGCAGGCTACGAAACACCATGTTCTGTATCTCCTCATGTTATTACCTACTTATCAGTGTCCCTACACTCTGACATGTTGCAGGGACATGAAGCTCAGCAGCAGTGGCCAGAGCTCTCTTTGTGGGCAGTTTTGGCTGCTCCCATCCATCTCATGAGTGGCCTTTTGTTCTTGCTCTTACCTTCCCCTTCACCTCTCTCTCTTCTGTATCTTTTAACATTATGACTGAGCTCAAGATTCAGACCTATTCCAGACTAGTGGCCTGTGGCAGAGGACTCAGGT
Source organism: Psittacus erithacus (assembly GCA_009867235.2). Lineage (NCBI taxonomy): Eukaryota > Metazoa > Chordata > Aves > Psittaciformes > Psittacidae > Psittacus > Psittacus erithacus. The sequence continues at coordinate 24,668 of WYDI02164822.1, read as the reverse complement.
AATAAGATTCCACCCAGATAAAAAAAGACTTTAGGAAAATAAAGAATGAAAATGCATGAAATGACTTGTGAGCAAAGTGGTTGTGATACAGTGAAATGAGATTTATGCTTCATATACCTCCCTAAAAAAACCCCAAACCAACAAAACCCAGAGAAAATCCTCTATAAAAATCAATTAAAAATGCTGTTCTCCTTGCCCTTTGTGTATGTGAGATGTGACTTGGCTGTGAAATCCCTCCCTGGTATCAGCTTTTCCCTTCCACTGGCACATGTACACACATGCAATTGCAGCAGACACAAGATGCTACACATACCAACATCCATGTCAAAGCAAGGAGATTTAAACCTCTGTGACAGCAAAGCAAAGACTTCTACCTCTTCTGATGTCCTCTCCAGATCCTCTTGTGGAGTGGTATGAGCCAGGTACAGTTTTCCTATAGAAAGGTCTTAGAGTCACTGTAACGTCTGTTTCAACACTTTGGATCCCTATCTCAGAGAGATTTCTGCCATGCAGCCCAGTTCTTACAGTGAATTATCTTTAAAGCTGTAAAAAAATAAAGAGCATGTAAAAAAGTGACTGTCAAAAGCTGAACATGTACCTATTTTCGAGTGTACTACAGCTCCTCCTACAATAGGGTATTATACATGGTTACACCACTGCAAATCCATACTGTCACCCCCAGATCTGTATCATGACACCTGACAGCAGTAATAGGACTCATTAGATTGCAAGGGGGAACAAGAACCTACTTCCAATTGCACAGATGTAACACCCACAGAAGGCAACGGGAATTGTACCAGGCAGCTGAGAAGAGAATTTAAAGCTTTATAGTTTAATTTATTCTCTTTTAAGAAAGGAATCAGACTTGAATATGAGCCTGAGATGTGCTTGACGAACACCTTAAATATTCCTACCACCAAAGCAAAAGCAGCGCTTGTGTCATGTTTTATTTTATTGCATTCATTTTCCCTAGCTGCTGTGGAGTCCCTCCCTCTCTGGACACAGCTGGACCATCTCTGCCAGAGGACATCCCTGGGGCTCAGAAAAACACTTCTAAAGAGCTTTTTTTATATTTTGCATTTGGAATACAGTGGATTATATCAAGTGTCAGAGATTTTCAAAACATTTCCCAAGGGACACTACTCCTATAAATTCTTCACACATCCGCTGCTTCACTTTCCACATGCCAAGGGCTGCGCTGTCCATGGACCTGCTGGTGTTAGTGCAAGAATCAGTATACAGATTTGCATGAAGTGCATTTGCTGTTTTCAGTGCCCTTCAGGACTATGCACAAGAAGTATGCAACATTTAAATACATGAATCCATACGATACTCTTTAATTTCTGTGAATGCACAAGTTACAGGACTCTTACAGTTGTTGAAATTACTAATTCAGAGGTTGACAGATCTTTCCAAAAACAAGGAAAAACGATTACTTTCCTTTTTGGCTTGGTGTTCACATAATACAATTTTGATATGTGCACATTTCCTCAGAGCTAACACATTCAACAGATGCCCTGACAGAAAAGGAATATTTTTGTTCACAAACAAGCACTCTTTACAAATGGCGTACCGACATTAGAAAACTAAATCCACCTACATGTACTCAAGCTTATTATGGTGTATACACATATTTGAAAACATCTGTGCATAAGTTTAAGTGTATTACATAAAACCCAAGAGAAGTCATGTGGCATATCCCCAAGGTCTTCAGGTGCATTGTTTGCTACCCAGAGAGCCCATGAAATGAAATCTGCAGGCCTTGCTGAGCAGTATTTCCAACCTCTGAAGTGTCTCTGTGAAGAGCTGGAAGTGAAAGTGCTCAGAGTGCACCTTTGAAGTTTTATCTTGTTTTGGCTTCAGTAAGAGAGTGCGATCTGATTTTGTGGGTGCTCAGAGTCACCACAGTCTCCACTAATCTGAAAATGAGGTGAAGAAATGGTAGTAAGAGAGTAAAGGAAAGACCAAATTGAAGACAATCTATGCCAGTATCACATTCCTTACTTCTATCATTCTTGGAGGGGTGGCAGGGAATAGGGAGCAGCCCTCCCTTGCCCTGGGGCAGTGCATGAAAAGGAACGGATTCAGACCCAAGGGAGAACACACAATAGAGGGAGTCGCTTCTGCAGCCATGCGAGGCTTTTGCCTCAGTAAGAGGAGGACTCACCATCGCCTTAAACTCCTGCTTTGCATGTTCCCACAAGCCGGAGGAACATCCCTCTGCTGCCCCTGGCAGGGAGATGATGTGTTCTGAGATAAATACTCACCCTGCCCACAGGCCTGCAAACACCCACAGGCTCCTGGGCTCTGCCCACACCTAATCCTCCCTTTCTGTAATTCCCTTGAAACGAGGCATTAACTAACTTTCTTTCCACCTGTCACAATCCCCGGGAAATCCCAGGCTGAATCCACCCCACCCAGCCAGCCCTCGCATGGAAAGGTTGCGAGTATGCGGCAGCCTCATCAGAAGCAACCTTCAGAAAACACTTGAAAACAGAATTTAGCATCACACAGAAAGGCTGCTCCCCAAAGACACGAGTCCTCTCTTTACCGTGTGAACTACTCTGTGAAACCAGTATGCTATTTATGTATGAAAATGAAAGGCAGTAAGAAAAAAACCAGGCTGTTTTATGCTGCTCAGCAAGCGATAGCACTCCTACATAACCCGCTCTTTGGAGTAAGGGTCTTTGCACACCAGTCTAACGTTCCTTTGACTCCAACAAAGTGGAATAAAATCTATTTCAAATATATTATTTGATGAAAGCAGATGTCAGCAGATAGTGCCTATGTAATTGATATTTGATTTATTCAAGATTTATGCATGCTGTGCCTTAGATTTATTAATGATAATCCCCTGCTCTTGTGTTTAATATAGTGGAACCAAAACATAATTTGCTGGGATCAGTCAGAAATGCATCAAAGTGATTAACTCTACATGCAAACCATTATCCAGTGACATCCCTACTGTGCATAGTGCAAAAGGAGGCAATAATACAGTAATTGGCTTCACTTAAGCAAGTCAGATATTTGCTGTGATTGCTGGTAAAATTTGGTCCCTTTAATCTCAATGGCACAACTTCCTCACATCCTTCACCTTCCCTTGATGCATTCGTGTTCTCAAAAGAAGCAGAAACTTAAAAATAATAATACTAAAAAGATATAAAATCGACACAACCAAAACCCCCTCCAACAACGTGGCAATTTAACATGAGGAACTCATCGGAACCACAGCAAAGGCAGTAAAGCAATGAAATACAGATCTGCTCCTGAAAGCAGCTAACAGGGTGTCTCCCCACTCTGTGAACACAGTATTTGCAGGTTGCTCATGGCATCCATCTCACTACAGTGATGTAATGAGGCAGAGGGACTCTATAACCAGCATGATGCACTTTGGGTGCCCAAGGAGTGAGTAAGAGATTTAAGTCTTCCCTGTGGCCCCCAGCACCCCATATCAGGAGGGGAAGGAAGCACACCTTGAGGAAAGGCCAGTGGGGAGCTGGGTAGAGAGCAGACCAGCAAGAATAGCCTGATAAGAGTTCAAAAGAGGGATTAAGTTCAACAGGGAGGAGAGACTGTGACTCCACGAGTAGTCACTGAGGCTGGAAAGGCATCTCCTCCTCACTGCTGGGATCTAGTTCTTTACCCAGGGAAGGAACAGGAGTCCCTTAGTCCTTGAGGCTGGGGACAGAGACTTGAATGAAGATGCAGAGAGCAAAAGAGGCACAAAAAGCTCCAGTCCACTGGGACAGGAGGAGGAAAGATGTTTGAAAAGGCAGCCTGTCTCTGTGAATTTTCTCACCGGAGTCATGACAGCCAAAGACTCCATTTAGTCTAATTAATTTGTTCCACTCCTGAACAATACAATTTGGGTTACACGTCTTACGAGTTGTTACATTTCTGGGCAGATTCATTGCCACCGCAAGAGCAGCCATGTGTTTCCATGTTGTGGAACTAAATCTTTTAGCTCATGGACCAGCAGGTTAACTTTGCTCCTGATGACGTGCTGATCTACAGGACAGGTTAGATTCCCTACCGCAAAACCCAGGAACCACCTTTCCTCCTGAGTCACTGTAGCAACAAACACTACCTGAGAGCAGCTCACAGAAGTTAATTCTTACTATCTCAAGTGCTAATCCTGGGAGCAGGTCAAATAAACAGATATTGAGCAAAGTTTCAATTTCCATACATGTTTTTCCACCCTTCCCAGCACAAAGCAACTCTGCAACAGTCCAACTGGATTGAAGCTTGTAGCTTCTCCTCATCCACGCCTGGATTTGCAATGGATGCAGCGCTCTTCAGATGATGTGCTCAAATTAAAGCTTGGGCTGAACAGGATGGCCAGAGCAAGAAATGCAGCCCTCTAGATTCAGGGAGATCCAGTTCTTGCAAAAGAGCTCTAACATACTAAAAACCAACCCAACCAAACCCCCCCTCTACAACAACTGCTTCTGAAGCTGTCCTGGGGACAGTGCTGCCCTAACAATCAGTAAATGGGGTACTCTGGCATTCAGACTTATCAGAAAGCAGCTGTCTCAAGAGAAAACCATAACCAAGGAGAAGTTTTTAAATGGGATGTTTAAATGCTCTGTCATTATCACTTACAGAAACAGCATGCAATCGGCATGATTTTCTCTTCCCTTTCGCCTGAAATGCCAAAACATTAAGATTAGTCTCCCCTCATTTCTCTTAGAGGCAACAGTGATGTGCTAAGATACAGACTTTTCTTAAGAACGGTTTTATTTGGGCCAGCGTCCTGTGCAGAGGGTGCTGGCTGAACACGGTGCATGCAAGACACAACAAATTTGACAGAAAATAAAGAGCTGCAGCAGTGAGAACCGGGCACTGGGCCTGCCCTGCCTCAAAGAAGCTTTGTGACCTGCCAGCTAGAAAAGAAGGATCCACTGCATGGCTTGTTAGAGCAGATACTGAGAGGAGGGACAAGTGGGAGCTGTGCAAGAAAGAGGAAACGCTCTTCTCTCATTTTCTCATCTCCTTGCCTTCCAAAGAGAGGACAGAGCCAGGAGGCACTGAAATCAAGCAAGTCCCAGCCAGAAGAAAGGAAAACAAGAAAAGAAAAGAGTAAGAGATGGGTACTTCATTCAAAAAGAAATTCTAGATTTAGAATAATTACTCTTGTTCTTTTTTCCTCCCCTCCTACTGAAACAAGCCAGCCTCCTTCCCAAGGCTTCCTCTCCTTTGATACCAGGTTAGATGGGAGTCATCCAAGACATGCCTCAATACACCTGCATTCAAGGTTTTCCCTTTGCTCCAATCTTTCCTATCCAGTACAAAAGAGTCCTCATGGGCTGCATAATTCTCCCAGTATGGAGTTTCTGCTCCAACCAGCTTCAGCAAATCTTGCTCTTATCTACCTGGCTATTTAAAGAAAAAAGTTACCCTGTACATCAAAATGGTGCAGCTGACAAGCTGAGAAGATGACATCAATCTGGAGTGGTAGGAAGGGTCTACAATTCCCTCATGAATTTATCTTAGAACAAAATGAGGAAAAAAAGATCGCTTCAATTACAAAGAGAATTCATGTCACATGCAATTAAAAAAAAAAGTATCTTCATTATTATACTTTTTCCAGATTGAAAATAATCACAGCCATCTGGAGATCAAATTATAAAATGGAGACTTGTGCAGTAGGAAGGAAGCTTGTCACTCAAACCTTGTACAACTTTATCCTTTAAAAAGATTGCTCATGTTGATTTTATAATGCTCTGTTTCACTCTTTTTCTGGAGTGCTTTATCCTTTAATAAAGTTGTTCCAGAAAAACTCCTGGTGTGCCTGTGGAACAACCATGATAGAAGTATCTTCTGTTCAGGTCATTTCAGCCCAGCCATAGGCTGCCAAGGTACTAAGGGAAGCAAGTGAGGGAATTACCAGAAGTGGCACAAGATACAACAGAGGAAACGAGTGCATTAGGAGGAAAGGAATTACCAATACCAAGACAAGCCGCTGTTTGCCAGCTCTTGCCTAAGGATTCATAAGTGCCAGAGACAGCTGCTGCCCTCCAAACCCAGCAAGCTCCTGATGGAGTCCCACTCCCCCAGAAGGCTAAATCCAGAGAAGAAACCTCACGCTGTAAACACTGCCAAGACAGAGGCTTCTGGACACACAGAAACATCCTCCAACTGAGATTACCCTTCCCCTTCCCAAAGCTGTTTGATTGCAGCCTATCTTTACCACCAGTTTATGTCTTCCCTTCTGCCCACTCCTCTATTTCTTTTTCCCTTGCAGATGAATTGACCTCCTTTTGACAAAATCTAGCTCTTTCCCCCAGCTGGGAAATCAAGAGATCCTCACCCTGTTCCATGAGGGCATTCTTCCCACCCTGACTGTGCTCCCTCTTCTGTTTTCACTGGAAGCTCTCTGTGTTCACCTATGGCTCTGTTTTCATGTAGCAAAGGGGGTCTGCGTTGACCTCAAATGCCCTACAGTAAGAAAAACGATTCAGGGCAACTCCCCCTCCCAGAGCTCAATGAAATAACCCTTTGCATTTCAATGACACTGATTAAGCACCTTTAGAACACAAAACCAGAAAGCTTCAAACCATTCTGTGCTTAACCCCATCAAAAATGATCAGAGCTTTAAGCTTCACTGTCCTTTGCTGGCCTGTGATAAAAAGTCCTGCCATGTACTCTGTAGGCACTCCAGAGCTGCCCTTACCCTATTTTTAAAGTAGGGCTTTGCCCAGGTAAAGAGGAAGAGCAGCTTCCTGGCCTCCATAGTCTCAGCTGGCGGCAAGCAAAGCAGACGAAGGCTGAGAGTCACCATGGGTATTAAATTCACTGCATTAGCAGTGCTCCTCAAGACATTCACTCACACCCTATGGCTGCAGATACAGCACACACCTTCCATGGGAGTCGCATCCTCGCCACTGGAAACAACCACATCCCCTGCCATTTAATGCACACCCTCAGGATCAAAGACCTGGCACAGCCCCTGCCCTGCTTTGAACTCACAATTTGAGTCAGTGTGAACAGGGGAGGAACATAAGGAATCATCCAGCTCAAACAGGTCCTTTCAGTCAACACTGAGTGCTTAACATTCCCCAATGGCAATCAAACTGGGCTGCAGAAATGGTAATTCTGGACCACACCACTGCCTCTGTCTCCAGCAGTAGCCATAAACAGGAATCTTCAGAAGAGTGTGAGGACACAAAAGCACATATGATCACATCTGTAATACTGCCCTAAACTACGGCCCAGGCTCAGGACATAAGTGACTGCTCTGGAAGCAATGAAGCCACCCTGAGGCACTGCGTTCCCGCAGCGGAAGGAAAAGAGGATGATGGCTCCACAGGTCTAGCACCTTGCTCACAGTCATGAAGACAAATAGAGAGTGGTAAGCTGTAAAGGCTGAATTTTACCCTTATGTCCAGCCAATTCAGTGAAAACCTCCAGGCTCTGATCATGACATTAAGTACATAAGCTCCCAGGGTGGGTTACCCTGAAGAAAGAGTACTGTGAGCTACCCCCTACAAAGTGCCCTAAAATGTCAAATAAATCAAACAAGTTAAGATTAAACTTAAGGAAAAAGAACTGGGTACTGACTGAGTCCAAAAGGAAGTACCACATCTAAACTGAAAGGTAAAAAATACCTCTAAGTTGTAGAAAAAAGAATGTGTCCCACAACACTCACACACAAGAAACAAGGTTGTCAGTGTCTTGCACCTCAGAATCATAGGGCAGTCATCCAGAAATCATGAGATAAGCTGAGAAAGAGTAATAGGCTAAAAATAATCTTTAAAACCTTTTTATATGCCTTCATAGAAATGACACTGTAATGGCCACATTTTCATGGTCTTTTCCACAGCCATGGAGACTAGCTCTTTAAGGGACAACTGAGGATCTTCTTTAACGCATGCCTCCAGGAATTGAGAGATCAAGAGAAATACAAAAGCAAATGCAAAACACCAAGCATCAGAAGATTAATGGTTAAAAAAGAAGGATAAGCTGATAATGAGGACAGAAGGTCAGGTCATTAGGGAACTTCTGATACAAAACAGGAATAGGAATAGTAGGAATTTTTTCTCAAGAAAGACAAGAAAATAACAGCTTAAATTAAATTAATTATTTTAATTAATTAAGTTAAATTACATATTAGTTTGGTGTTTAAAAGAGATGGCCTTATTTAATAAATGCTTAAAGTATATAAATGGTTAATCACACAGGTGCCCTCACACATGAGCAGCATTAAGTCCCTATTGCCACTTCTGCTTCATGACCAGTATTGTTAGCACATGGATAAGTATCATCCCTGGCAAAACCCCCTTCCTTCACTACATACCACAAATACTTGGACACACATAAGTACCTCTCATCTCTGCAGCCATTTAGAACAAAGACCTTTTGAAAATACACTGCAAACACAAACGAAAAAACTGGTTAGCAGAACTTGCACCCTATAGGTGAGGCAGCTTTCTATCATCAGACAAAATGTCCATGCCCTTCAAGGCCTTTCGATGAGCTGATACAGGATGCTTGGCTAGTGGGAAAGGATGAAAAGTTGGTAAGTGCTAATCTGTTCAGTGCAACTGCTGAGCTCATTCCTGAGTTACAGTTATAACCCCTGGAAAGTTGTCCCACATTCAAAATGGCTTCTAAGCACATTACCCTGTACGCTACCCATCTCTCCAAATCTGTATCTGAAGAGTGCACCTCTGAATAAGAACATTTTAGGGATATGAGCGTGTTAACAGGATACAAAATCGATGATTTAAGACAGTTGAGTTTCTCCATTGAGCTGTGTCCCTACCTTGGCAGAGAGATGATGGTGTGCTAGAAATATTAAACTAGCAAACTCCACGGAGATATGTAGGTACAAGTGAGAACAGAATATCCCTGTCTTCAGGATAAGTCATCAAACAGATCCTCCTAAACAGCAGCCAAATATATATCCGCATCTACTGTTGTAGGTGTTAATGGAACAGCTCCCAAATATGAATGCTGAAATAACATCCCGATCTCCTGTAACCAGAGCTAAGAGGATTTGCCATTGATATACCAGCTCAGAGCTGGATTTACTTCAAAATTCTCAAAAGCCCCTGCAATGGCATAAAGCACGTTTTTGTGTCGAAGGAATCCAGATGAGCGCTCCACATGGGGCACTGGGCGATATGTAATGAATTCCACATTCTGGTTTTGTCCCCGGAGAAGGCTCCCACAGATTCCACAATGGAACAAGAGGTTTATTGAACAGGACAATGCGGAAGGAAATCTATTTTACAACTTTAAGCAAGCTTCTGTCTGCAGCGGATGAGCATAATTTGTTGCTGAAAAGAAAACTAATATAAACAAAATGGCCTAAATATAAAAGGAACCAAATTTCATCTTTTCTCCCTCTTAAAAAATCTCCACATATTTCTTGTACGCGTGCACTCACCTCTACACACATATACATGCAGCATGTACATGCAGATATTATGTATAAGCAGTCTTCAGACACAAAAGGAGCTAAATCCAACATAATCCTGTCTTCTGGAAGTTCTTGGTATGGAAACAGTAATTAGATCATTCTACATTTGAATGTAGTACAGTTAATCAGAGCTTTCCCAAGGGCATTTTAGAATTAGGAGGAACACTATTAAGGAATACAAATGTTTTATTTCCTAAACTGCCAATAAAAGGAGACAATCAACTTAAAAAAAAATGCAGCAGAAATAGGTTGCTTAAGAAAAAACCAAACCCAGACCAATTCACTCCAATGTCATGAACCTAAATAGGATGTCATTGCGCCAGGGAATTAATTGGATTGTAAATAAAAGTGAAACCGATCAGTAAGTTTTTATTGCTTGTGATGAGTGAAATGCAAGGAGTGTACAGAGAGCATAAATGATGAAAGTTGAATTTGTCCTGAAAAGTTCTTTCAGTTTGAATAATCTGCAGGGTATTAATGGCATTGGTAAGAATTTTTATTATAAACATACGAGGACTGTGTGAATCAGGAATAATTCCATTTCAATCAATAGGATTGCACTGAGGGAACATTTTTGAGGGCTGCAAAATGGAAACTAACTGAGATCTACATACCCTTTTGGTGAGAGCAGAATCAGGCCCGTGCTTTTCTTTTTGTTTCTCCTTCTTGCTCTGTAGTTACCTACATGCTTTTATAGAAAACTCTCTTTTCTCAAGCAGTGGGCTCTTAGATTTACATGTGGGTGCTCATGTCTGACTGGTGACAACATCCCTTTCAACTAAAACAAACACAACTACCAACAAAGCCAGAGAACTTGCTGGAATGCAGGACCAAGGAAACCCAAAACTGTGCAATCCCCAAACTTTCAAAGAGGTGATGGGGTGAGACAGAGGCGTTCTGAGATGCAAGGAACTGGGTCCAATGACTCCTGAGGAAGGTACGTGAAGTCAAGAATCATAAAATAGAACCAGAGTGAGAAGCTATACGTTCATTTTGTATTTTGACCAGGATCTTGTGCCTCCTTTTTCAAGGAGCAGAAAAAAGCAGATGCTCAGGAGTATTTGAATGGCCAGCATGTTGAAGATCATACCCAATGAATGGAGATGAAGGCCAAGCACTCATACGTTTCCTCAGCAGCCCATGCGGTAGCTTGGAAGGAGAAAACCCTGCTAGTTTCAGATACTAAAGAATGGAGAGGGAAGCACTAAGTTAGTCTCCTAACTCAGCCACATCAGTTAGATGATCTAAATATAGACTCTCCTCTCTTCCAGCATCTCCCTGTTACCTAGAGACTTAAAAGGGCTCATGTAACCCACATGTAGTATTATGAACACACAAGGCTGATCAATTTAAGTTAGCTTGAACAGCTACAGAACAACATGGCACAATAGAAGTGTCATTGCTATTTGAAACATAGTGGGATAAAAGACCAGGGAAAGAGAATATCTCCTCATATTAATGGATAACAATGGTACAAAGCTGAGATTTTATTTAGGCTTGGAAAAAGCACCAAACTTGTAACTAGCAGAGCACTTATATCTTGGGATAACCCTCTAAGAGGAGCCACAGCAGTGCCTTACTGCCCAGTGTTCCTGAGAACTTCTTTGATGGGAAACAGCATTACTTGTCTCTCTTTCTTGTTGCAGACAAGTTTCTAGATACCATGGAACAGCTGCATGTGGTCGGGTATAAGGCCTTCCTGTGCAGCAAAAAAAGGTTTTAGGAGATCTGTGATGGTGCTTTTCTGGAACTAAAACTTAATTTGTTTATCCCACCTCTTGGAGAGTGAAATAGCTCAAGGAAAAACAAAGCAGAGATAGAGAAACAGAGATGGACTCCCATAGAATAACACAGCATACTAATTCATTCTGATACTGCTATTTAGTACCTGCAAAGTCTACCATTATGCATTATTAAATTCATGTATTATTGAATCACAATCCTTGTTGCCTGGTAAGAAATGTGGATGATTTCTTAGCTTAAATTAAAGCACTGCTTCCCTTATTTGAATAAAACTGCATTACTGGCTGCCTCGCATGGTAATCAGAAAACTGCATTAGGCAGGTAGTACCATATGAATTAAAAAATAATGAAACAAGACTTTTCAGTCAGACATTGTTCCCTTGCCTGCTTTTCATGACAGCAGATTTCCTCCTTTGAGTTGATAAGACAACAGCAAATGAAGATAACAACATGAGAGCAAAATCATTCACCCTAATAGGCTCCACCTGTGCAGTCTTCAGCTCATTTACATGACTGCAGAAGAATTAGAAATCATGCAGCAATTAGTCTCTTCTAGATTATGCACTGTGTCAACTGATACCACTCTGGAGAGCACTAGTGCTGAAATGGTTTCAAAAGATAAATCTACTAGCCTGTGCAAACAGTTTTAATTACCTGGAAAACTGGATTGCCTGTTTAGAAATCTCTGCTGTAAACCAGGCTGCCCACACAGCACTGGAATCAAATGTCACCAGATTCAGATGTTTATATAACTGACTGTTATAATGTTTGATGGCTTGGTGAAACAGAACCGTGCATCTGCTTTTGCTGCTTTGTAGTTGAAGGGACATCTCTTTAGAGGAAGGTAATGCAGCTGAGACAAACTGAATTTTTCTTTCTCCTTTCTGTACTAGCAGCTATCGATCCCTTTAGTCTCAATCTCATCATCCACTCTAGTCATCCACTGTAAAATGAAGATCATTTACAGCACTAAGCAAACCCACCAGCAGCGATTTATTTACAGGATGAAAACTGGGGGCTGCGTTTTGAACCCTGTACTCTCACCAGCAAAGAGTTCTCCACTTAAGAGGCCCAGTGAAGTCCATTAAACTGCTTTTGAGTAGCTGTTCATCCTTGTGAGTAAGCAGTTCTCAATCTGGGCTTCAATTCCTTGCCAGGGTGAGCATATGTTGCAGTGGAAAGGAAAGTCTGCACTCCCAGCTGGTGCAAATCTGCAGCATTCCCAAACTCACTGAAGTTCTGCAGATTTGTTCTGAGTGTTGATTTGGGCCCCTCGCATTAAGCATGTGCTCGCCACACCTTTGCCATTGCTCATGGGGTTTGAAAAGCATCTATTGACATTTGAAAATGTGCTGCTTTGGGATATTTAACATTCTCATAAAGAAAAAAAGTCTTAGAATAATTGAAGAGGAAGAGAGCAATGAAGGCACCATAGGGACTTCAAGAGCTACAGAGTTCAATTCAGAGCCACGTCCTTTCTGTTTGACTAATTCTCTCAACTCCAGAGCAAGAGAATACCTAACTGTGAGGCCTGCAACTTCTAGGACTGCTTTTGGGTTCGTCTTCTCTTTCTGTTTCCTAAGAATATAGTAATGTGGGCCCCACTGGAGTGAGTCCAGAGGGGGCCACGAAGATATCAGAGGGCTGGAGCACCTCTCCTATGCAACAGGCTTAGACAGCTGGGTTTGTTCACCCTGGAAGAGAGAAGGCTTTGGGGTAGGTAACCCTGGAGCAGTTTCCAGAGTCTAAAGGGGGCCTCCAGGAAATCTGGAGAGAGACTTTTTACAAGGGCATGTAGTGACAGGACAAGGGGGAATGGCTTTAATTTGAAAGAAGGTAGATTTAGATCAGACATTAGGAAGAAATTCTTTCCTGTGAGGGTGCTGAGGCCCTGGCACAGGCTGCCCAGAGAAGCTGTGGCTGTCCCAGCTCTGGCAGTGTTCAAGGCCAGGACGGAAGGGGCTTGGAGCAACTTGGTCAAGTGGAAGGTGTCTCTGCCCATGGCAGAAGGTTGGAACAGGATGAGCTTTAAGGTCCCTTTCAACCCAAACCATTCTGTGGTTCTGTGGTAATACAGCTTTATAATTTGAACTGGATTAACTATGAAGGGCTCAGTTAACGGCACAGTCACAGCTTTGGTTATGTAAACTGTTCCTGCAGCCTGAGCTTAGATGCTGGATCTAACCCGTGAAGATAATTAGTTTCCCTCCTGAAATACCACAAGTGTCTTTTCGTGTCACACAGAATAAATACTCCTCCACAAGGCATTTACACAGCTCAGTTCTAATGCACACCAGGTTTGTTGGAATTAGTCTAAATTCAGGACCGCTGCACTATCCCTCTTTAGTTATCAAGACTTCTTGTTACAGCTTTGCAGTTTTGAAACTCTGGGCTGAATGTCTTCCGTATTTCCAGTCACAAATTCAAGAGCTTAACTTTGCTCTCAAAGGCAGCTCCTTTGAGTTGGACTACATCCCTTGGTCACACCATGGAGTACCAGCCCCCAGAAGCCCCAGTGATCCTCCAAAGCTGGCAAGTGCACCTGTGGGGTGGTGCACTGTGAGGGGGCTTAGTTGAACCATGGAATGTCTTTGCCATAGGATGATTCAGATATTTTAGAGGTTTGTGTGCACCCAAAAACCATACTGGAAAGGATGCCAGGGCTGAGTACAGCTGTTCTGATCTATATCTGAAAAGATATCCCATTCTTCTGCTGAGCATCCTACAAGCTTTGTGGGGGACAACACCCTATTTTTGTATTTCTGCTTCCTTCCTTCAAAGACTAAACTTCGTTTCTGTGCAGCTGATGAGCAGTTGAGGGGTGAAAGGCAGCTACGTCTGCTTGCCCTTCTATCCAATATAGAGCTCATACGGAGAAGGACCAAACACACACACATTGGGCGATTCTGCTCTGTTCATCCTTTATTCAGGATTACAACTTTCACTGAGGAAATAGCCCATATATCTCTGGCACAAACCATGTGGAAAGCATTTTCATCCCTGCAGCCTTTGCCCTGGTCTCTACACTGGACAGACTCCCACTGAGTACAGCCACTTTTATGTTCTAGTTTTGAGTAGCTCCTGGGTGCCAGAACATTGCTCATCCACGAAGAGTCATCATGTATAGCTTTGCTGCTGCTTTTTTATTTTATTGCAAATCCAACACAGTTTAACCATTTTGAGGCTAACTTGTACATGCTTTGAATAGAAGTATAATCAGCGATACAGCAGCACTGCACAGGTAAGCGATGGGAGGAGAGGGCCCTTCAGATGCTCAGGGAAAGCTGAAGACACAGAAAGCAACAGCCCTCCTTGAGATGCGGCCAGAATGCATGAGAGGGGCTCTGGAGGTGCTGCATGGAGACGTGCATACAGGCACCTACCCTACTGCAAGCTAGTTCAACTGAGCTTTAATAGGAAGGACTGGCAAGGAAAGCCTCCTAACAGCTCTAATTTATTCCTTGATGATGCCACAGTTGGTGGTACTGACTAGGATTCAAATATAAAATGGAATTTATGGAGAAATTTATGAGTTTAATGGAGAAATCTGTTAAGAGCATTGAAAGCCCTTATATAGCTAACGAGGTGTTTTAAGTCCCCTAGCAAATTCTACACTTGCCTGATGAGGTTCAAGTTTCATAGTATAACCATACAGCAAGGGGAAAGAATGACAGTATATGTGGCAGAGCCTTAACACTGACCACGGGCTGCTCATTTTGAAACATCTTGGAAGATATGTTATGAGGCATGTTCATCTGTCGTTATTAATGACTAAAATCAAAGGATTAACTGGTCAAGCCTGATCTAAGACTTGTGGACTTGGCTCTGTGCATGGAACCTGCAAAATAATACATCGAATTTGCAATTAACCAGTATCTTAAAACCATCAAGGATAAACAGTGAGAGAAGGGGGGGTTCACGCTTATCTCACTTATTGGGATTGCCTTAAGGATACATGGGCAAATCGAACACTGTAGAATGCAGCAGTTGCCACAAGATGGGACATTCAGCTCACAAATATGAAAGTTGCTGGCAGAATACTGAACTTTACATCTAATGAGTAAAGCTGTCTTGATAAACAGTCATTTAAAGGAGTTAATCCTTTACTCCCTTTGTGATCCACCTGCTAACAGGTTCCCAACAAAAACCCTCTCCTGTTCAAGCCAGAGGGAATTCTGACATTGGTGACAGAGCTACTGTTCAATTCCAGCTCATTTGTCAGGGGCTGGTGAAAACTGAGAATCAGAAACGTCATCCTGCAGAAGGTGTCCAAAATGTCTGTTGTTTGTTTTCCTTTGATTAGGTTAATGGAGACATGTCTCTGGCTGTAAAGTCAACTGGCCAAGTGGTGCTTCCTCTGGGGAAACCACTGCAGCTTCCTCCTTCAAATGAATCTTCTCTTCCTCCACAAATCACTATGTGTTTTCACATGCCGCAGTGGCTAAGCTTCCCCAGCTATGATTCAGGCCACACAGTGAGCAAAGCAAGAAAGTAGGCAGAATAAAATGACCCTCTGCTGCAGACAGCACACATCTAGACTCAGCCACAGCGGGACAGCAAAAGTGAGTTCATTCCCCGAGTACGGAAAGTAAACTTGTTTTTAGAAGTCAGCATAATAACATGCAGACAATTGCTTTCCTCTCTGCTCTTTGGCCAGGTTTTCTAGTGGCAGTTGGAGTTCAGGTCCTAAAGGCAAGGCAAACTTCTTCTGGATGATGGATGGAAATGCAGCTTCTGTGATGTGTCTCACAATGAAGAGAAGGAAATGAGTTGAATAACTTGTCTAATGCACCATATGGAGATAGAGGTGAGGAAAATGCTGCTGCTAGAAGTTAACGTAAAAAATACTAACCTCAAATCCAGCATAGGCCAGGCTCCAAAACATAAGTGGAAGTGGCCTAGAAAACCCACACAAAGACAGTAATTTACAGGCAAAGGTTCTATGCTTCTGGAAAATAAGGGCAAGAATAAAAACTGGCTGTGTTAGTAATCTAGGATCTGGAGCAGAGTAACTAAATCTATTGGGCTTAGACTGCCTGAAGGCATAACATTAAACTGGGGAAAGACATTCAGTTTAATCTCCAGCATGACAGATGTCCTTAAGGGGATTCTATGTAAATATGCAGTGTATTGTTTTTGCCTTCTTAAAAAGCAGGGGGAGTTGAACCACCTCTCTCCTATCAGATGGTATGGATATTTTGCTCTGCCTTGAAGGAGATGTGGTTAAGTTTAAGAGCCTCCTCATGATTCCAGTTCACCCCTTGCCCTGGGCCAATGTAAATCAGCTGCATTACAGGGATGTTGTAAGCAACCCTCAGCATGATGCGCTTGCTGAATACTGTCTATGGATATGCCTGCACCCTGGGAACACATGATGTGGTATTAAGAGCAGCATCTCTTGAGTTTTCAGCTGAATGTAGGGAAAAACAATTTAATGATGGATGATGAGAGGCAAAGAGGGAGGAGGGACAAGACATTTATTTGAAAGCACAGAACACAGGGGCCCATATTGCATTCCCAGCACCAGCCTAATAAACTGAGGTTTTTGAGGCTGATCTGGAGAAGAAAAATTCTCTTTTGGCAGAATTTAAACTGCAGCTTAATTAGACAACAGCATCTAAGGTCTCGCAACATTCATATCCCTGTCTGATACTGCAGGATGGGACTGAATGAGTTAAACTCAAGAACAGACTATGGGGCCAAATGGGTCTGGTAAGAATTCTTTTTAAAACCACTGCTTTCAAGATAAATAATGCAGAAAAACACTTAGGGAGAAGTCTGAGAATGTTCCAAAACAGTCACTGAAGCAGATGATCATAAAAATTCACCTGAAAGACAGGGAAGAAATTTGTGTGTGCCAGCCTGCAACTTCCCCAACATGTGGTACATGCAACCTCCAGAGTGACTGAAATGCTGAAAGCTTCTCTAATCCAAAACTAAGCTGATTTTACACTACAACCACAATTATTTTCTTTTTAAAATCGAGCATGCCACTGCCAGATCCGTAGCAGGTGCAAATCAGCACAGGCTTCAGGGGAGCACTCTGATCTACAGCAGCTGAGGATCTGGTGTAAAATGAGATCATCTGCTGAAAAATTAAGAGGAAAGCATTTCTATTTGTCATCCCCTAGGTCTTATAATTGCTCGGTAATTTCTGTCTTGCCCCTCTGAAATCCAAGTGATTGATTCACTGCTCTGGCTATTCCCCACTTTCGGCAAGCTCTGAGTATGAACGCCTCCTAGCCAGGGATACTCACCCACAAGACACTAATTCCCGAAGGATTTTGGCTGGCTTTTCTTTCAGATAGAAGCCATCAGGCCATATCTTAGTCTTATACTCAAAAACTACCACAGCGCCTGGACCATCAAATCCTAGACTAATACCTTCAAAGATACTCTCCATTTCTCTAGCAAGGATTACATCCTGAAAACCCAGCCAGAGGAGCAGATCTGACAGACGCCCTTCCACCACAGTGGGATGTTTCCTACAGCAGAAACTGTATTTCAGATGTAAAAGTGCCACTGCTGTGCAGATCACCTGGTGCTGTGACATGTACTCACACTCCAATAAAAGCTTGGGGTTAGTGCAGGAAGGAAATGGAGCACCAAGGCAACAACATCAACAACAGCGTTAAAGACACCATGGAGGTTTAAACTGCTGTAACTGGGTGAATGCCCAGTGTGAGGGAGCTTTATGGATTAGTTAACGCTGGCATCTTTCTTCTGTAGAAAGAGGACTGGCGGGAATCATCTGTGTCACAGTGTATGGAAGACTGCCATGTGACACTGAGCCCAGAGGGTTTACAGAGCATCTATTCTGAGCTCCTTTGTAAACCCTACGCTAGACGATCCCAAGAGCATAGGACAAACTAAATAGCATTAGTTTTTCCACCTCTAATGCATCCAAGTGTGCCAAAGGAAGAAAGCAGAATGGAACAAGGGAATCACGGTAACCCAGTTAGGGGAAAATGCCTAGATGGACCCTGACAGTGGCACAAGAAGTTACAGAGAATATAAAAACATGGTTGCCACATTTTTAATGCCTTAATCTTGAGCTCATAAATAAGACATATCAAAGACCATTCTTAGCTCAGTGCATGCATTACATTACTCATTTCCACCTCTGGTGAATTTCTGCTCCTTAAGAAGAGAAGAAACCCCCTAGGAGTCAAATCGTATTTGTAGGAGAGACAAAGGAAAGTATTTCCTGGTTACTTCATTGTTGACAGTGCAAAATCCTGATACCAGCAGCAGCATTTACCCCTGTTAATCTCCACTCATCACAACTGCCTTCCACAACCCGTCAGTTTTAACTCCTACCTTGTTTACAAAACACTACTTCACAGTCAGAAGATAACTGGTTTCCACTACCAGCAGAAAAAATCCTTGCCAAACCATCTAAAGCCCCTCATGTCTCCACAGGACTCACTGGGGCCAAATTTGACCTCCCACTCCCCAACAGAGACTTCAGCTGTTCACAGTTGCAAGTGGCAGCTCAATCGCATTCAAAACCTGATTTTATGACCACCTTGTTAAAGCTCATGCAACTACTCCAGATTCTCAAAAGTGAACACAATGTTTGGGAAACGGGTCCAGTTGGCAAAGACACCTTCTCTTCATTTGCATAATTATAGGCTGTGCTTTAACACTACTTATGGTTGAGGGTGCCTGACACTTTCCATTAAGAAACTCGGCTTTCATTTACTGAGGACATTGCCAAACTCTCTCTGCTTGGTTTTATATTTTCCTAGCCAATGTCTGTCTGTCTTGGGCTGAATTATTTGGGAAAGTTTCAGTTGAAACAGTTCAGCTGTTTCCCAGAATGAAGGGAGGGGGGAAAACAATTTGTCTGCAAAGGAAGGAAAAAAGAAAAGAAGTAATAACCATTTAGGGGAGAAGTTCTCACAAGCACATGCTCTGGAGCAGGAACTTAAAGCACTGGGGGAGGATCACCCATATCAAGCCTGTTGCTGGCCCCCCACATATCCATTTGGCCAGTTTCTGCTTTTGGCCAACTTCTAACCCTACAGAGGACTCTCACCTCAGGCATGTTCATTGGGCATTTACTACAGCTAAGTTCTCTCAAGGTGAGTCTGATCCTAATATGCTCCAGACTCTCACAGGCAGAGAACTTTTCAGGAGCATCCCTGCCAGGCATCTGCCTACCCCAGGCACAACAGTCAACTTCCAGAAGTCCAATATATTTGCTGTCTTCATCTCCCAAATTGTACTAAAACCTAGGAGGTTGGAAGGCCGGCGAAGACATGAGGAGTCCTTCCCTTTCCTTCTATATAGTTCTTCCTGTCTTTTCCTTGCCACTTTGGAGGCAAAGCATGCCTGCTGACGTGTGTGCTTTGTTTTGGGGTGGCAAGATACTACCCTGCTCCCATGGAGAGCAGAAACTGCTCTGCTTGTCTCCATAAGAATGCCCTAATTCAGGCTGGGCAGTTATGCTGTCTGGTTCAGAAACCTCAAGGCCATCCATTAATTCAGCGAAAGGAGCCATGTTAGGGAGCCCTCTTCCAAAGGGCATTAACCAAGAAACGGATAACTCAGAAATAAAACACCCCTTCTCCAACAGCAATCAAAGACCCCCCAGAAAAGAACCCCAAATTCCACATATTCTGATTCATCACTAAAAATCTTTTTCCCTCTGGAAGCATCATGTTTGCTCTCCATATGAATAAACACAGCATACAGCATATTGAGAAGAAGAAATGCTGCCTAGGAGTTAAACCACAAAGTCAAGAGATCCAAATTCTATTCCTGGCAAATACCCAACACCAGCATTTGCAAACTCAACTGCCTGAAGCAAGGCACCAACATCCATATTCAGACACTTAAACATGAAGCCTTATATCCAGCAGCCTTGCAAGGCCAGTATCAGTTACCCATGCTTCAAAAATCTCTGCCTTAACTATTTGATGCCTGGCTGTCTCCAAGTCACCAAACTCTAGTTAATAGTGTTCAACCTGTGGAAATATGCAGGGTGGAAAGAAAATGGACAAAAGCCAATGATCCTTCCTGTCTTCTTCCTACTAGCCAGAAGTTTTCTCCCCTGTTAACACCTGGCCATGGAAACAGCTGATTCCCTATTCAGCATCTCTGGCGGGGCAGAAACCTGCCAGTGTGCAGCACATGCTTGGGCTAAGAGTTCTCTATTACATACCCACCTTCATGGTGGGCATAGCCACCAACGACTGGAGGAGGATACAGACGTTCCAGGTATTGTAACCCTCAGGGAGTGATAGCTCCACTCACCTGAAAAGTGTCTCCCACTGTGTGAGTCCCACCAATGGCAGTTGGATTACAAGTGGGAGAAAGTGCTGTTCACCATGAGCTGGAATCACTGGCTGCTCTCTCAATCATTGGCATTAAATGCCTTGTAGTTCCAGATTTGCAAAAGAAAGACCATAAAAAATAACCTGCAATTACGCTCTTGTCCTAAAAATTCACAGAGATTTTTGGTTTTCTTTCCTTAGGGCATCAGTGATTTTGCCTGAATTTAACAATGGATTTCAACTGCGAACATCTGTCTTGGGAGAAAAAACAAGAAACAAAGTTCGCAGGTGGAGCTTCCTCTAAGTGCTACATGCACAGAACATTTCAATAGTATCAGACTGATTTCTTTCTAAAGTGCTATTCAATAAAGCCATCTTACCTGTTGGTAACAGAATACTGAATTCTGCCCTCAAATATCTCTGAAACAAACAGATGCTGAAGACAAGCAGTACTATGCAATGAGCAGCCTGACACTCCTGCGTTGGAGCCTAACAGACAATACATCATTGCAATTCTTCCAGCAGATGCTGCTTCTCAAAGAGCAACTAAACTGTTCACAGCCTGCTGAGCACAGCGAACATAGGAGGTGAGGAAGGTGGGGATCTACTTTGTTCGACAAGATTTGGAAAAGCCATTACTTACCGAAATAGGCTGTATCCTGACAACACCATCATCATCATAATGCATTACTTGTCAGCCCCAACCACTCCTGCTACCAAAGGCCAAGGCAATGAATCCCTGGTCATTAAATCCAAGCTATCACCCCAGTCACAGCAGTAACCCAGCCCACCACACCAGAGGTTGAATGCAAGGTACACACTCATGGTGTACGCACTCATGCCACAGGCAATGATAACTGAAGGATCAGAGGTACCTTGAGGGTCATATTTTTTTTGGATGGCTTTGAGGCAGATGGCCAAAGACAAGCCCTGCCTGTATGTAAACACAGCTTTAAATTTTGACTTCTTTCATAAATGCTTGATCAGATTTGTTAACTGGTCATTAGATGCAGCTACATTCCTTCGCATCTTATTAGAAAGCATTCCTTTTTTTCCAGAATAAATAAAGTGAATGCATAGTAAATACCTAACAGATGAAGCCATAACAAGCTGTTGCAAAGCATATAACACAGAGATATTGTTAAAACAACGTGTGTGCCTGTTAAATGCAGAAGCATTTAATGTTATTATTAGGTATGCTATAAAATCGACCATAATTTATTAAATAATATTAAAATATTTATATATGGACCCTTCTATGCTATGTAACTGGTTACTACTGTAACAAACATGCAATGCCAAATCTATCATTTAGGCTTTTTAACTTTCCTGAAGTGTTTTTTCCCTTCTATGAAAAAGCAGATGTTCTAAAGCAACGGCAACTGTAAACCCCCAATATATGCTCAAAGGCCAAAATCTAGTATTTGAAATGAGCTGTTCTAGTACAAAGTGTCTCCATGGTGACACCTGGTAGCTGAGTGGGAACTAGATTTGGCAGGGAGTCCAAAAGCATGTAGCTCCTGTTGGTGGCACACACTGACCAGGGATTCACTGCATCTGGGCTCCAAATCAGGCAAAGGTGTCAGGCATTGCTCCACGCACTCACTAAAGAGGGCTTTCAGCAAACTGCTTCCACCAGCAAAGAGATAAGATGTCTGGTTTGTTGTGAATTAGCAATTTATGTAACGAGGTCAGGCTTTATAACAGGGTTTAACCCTAACAGTGATTCTGATTGTGACCAGTAGTTACCAAAAGCCAGTTTTTCTAATGAGCTACCCACAGAGTTAAGAATATGAAGGTCTGCATTTCTAAACTGCTTAAATATCCATATGCCCATGTGCTGCTAAAATGAAATCAAAGGTTTGCTTTGCATTTTAAATTAGGGAGTTCAGATAACTCCAGCCTCAAAAAAGTGCGTTATAGTTCAGCAGCTAAACACAGTACCAACAAAATATTCCATCATCACAGTCTATGTTAGAAGAAAAGAATTCCCCTGATTCGTACAAAATAACCCCAAACCCTGGAATTCCCCCAAACCCTCCTATATTTTAGTTTTAACTGTAGAGGAACAAAAGCACTAAATGAAAAATTCAGTTCTCCTTCTGAATCCAGAATGTGTCTTCTGAATAGAGCTGGATTTATGCCAGGGTAGCTGACAGTGGTCTTTGCCTCCTAATGGGGAACACCAGAGAATTATTGTTACTCAAAATTCAAAATGTTACATAATTTGGTTAAGATTTAAGAGTAAATAATGGTTTCTCTAGTAACAGTTTTCATAATGGAGCCTTTCTCATATGCCATCTTTTTCATACAAACAGGATAACATTATAGCTGTTTTACAAGGGTATGTCACGACAGGACAAGTGCTAGTGGCTCTAAACTGACAGAGGGTAGGTTTAGATTAGATATAAGGAAGTTCTTCCCTGTGAGGGTGGTGGGACACTGGCACAGGGTGACCAGAGAAACTGTGGATGCCCCATTCCTGGCAGCATTCCACACCGGGTTGGACGGGGCTTGGAACCTGGTCCAGTGGAAGATGTCCCTGCCCATGGCACAGGGCTGGAACTGGATGAGCTCTAAGGTCCCTTCCATGCCAAAGCATTCAAGTTCCAGCCAACCTGAGATGCTCAACACCTTCCAAGAGACAGTGCAGTCCCTCTATTGTATATAAGCTAGAGAAATCTGGGACTGAAATGAAATTCAGTGGAATGGCTAGAATCTAAAGCTGAAGGAGCCTGTTAAAGCCCATCCAGGGGGATGAAGCAGGTTTTATAAACCACATTCTCCATCTTCTGAAGGATCGTAAGCCCAGGCAGTTTGAAGGAAATCAACACAGTTTTAAAAGTAAATGTTTTCTTCTGGTTCCTGTGCAGACCTCAGCAAATCTCCCCAGCATGAGAAGCCGTAAGAGCACTGTATCTGGCCATATGAGACAGGCAAAAACTTCCCTGTGACCATCTGCACCAGTATATTGATTTTGGTTACAAGGAAATGTATCTATACTAACCCTGTAGACTTCAGATGCAGGGTGTGACAGATTTACCCCTAGTGATCAGACCCTGATCATCCAGGAAAGGGAATCTTCTACTGTTGGAGTTTATGTCTCTGCAGGATTTTCACTCTCATTCTCTCACAAAACACACACACAGCAAAAAGGACTTTGTTTCAGGCAAGGTACAACACAGCGACCTCATCATTAAGTTTCATCTCAGTGAAATGTTTCAATTTGCACTTACAAAAAACATGGTGATTTGGGAGCAGTTGAGCATTTTGGTCACCAAGGGCCCAGTTTGAGTAACACTGATCACCTCTTTGTGGGGGATCCTCCCTGTAGCGTGCGGACTTGTGCAGAAGCTGGAGAACTTGGCACCACTGCTGATCAAGACGTGCACATCTCACAATGCATTTTGGACAGCAATGAATTTGGCTTGAGCAGACAAGCAGGCAGGTCCAAAGCAAAAATCTGCCAGCTAAAAGAGACATTCCAGGCTCAAGTTCCCTTCCCCACCATACACCAGTTTCTCTCTCCCAGCTCCCCTCCCTATCATCACCTTAAAAAATAGATGCCTTGGATTCACAAACTAGTTCAGGACCAGTGGGTGAGCAAATGCAGAAGCTGTGACTCCTGCTTGGAAAATCCCAAAAGAGAATTTAGGCAGCATCCTTGAAAGAAAAAGGCAAGTCCTGCTCCATTTATGGCTATGATTATGAGTGAGAGAGAAAAAAACAGAAAGAAAGAAGAAAATAAACTAAATTCTGCCCCGAAGCCAGGGATCAGCCAGCACAGGAGCTTTGGCTGCAAGCACTCGAAGGAGAGACCATGTCTAATAACAAGCAAGCTGCCACATTCTGGACCAGATCCAGCTCCCAAGTGGATTGTAAGACATAGCCCTGTATTTATTTTTACAAAGATCAAGCATGCGTATATTCATATTGCTTGGTTAAAGAAGATTGACCAGAAATAAGCAAACAAAAAACGCCTTCCTATTCTCTGCCTCTGACTCAGGTGGTGCCATTCACACCATGAACGCTCACCTGAAACTGCAGATACAGGGCGCCAGCTTGAGAGTTGTGGTCAATGGCTCAGTGTCCAGCTGGAGACCAGTAACGAGTGGTGTCCCTCAGGGATCAGTGTTGAGACTGGTCTTGTTCAACATCTTTGTCAGTGACATGGACAGTGGGATTGAGTGCGCCTTCAGCAAGTTTGCCGATGACACCAA